>UPTC01000133.1:0-56049 GCA_900537255.1 Acanthocheilonema viteae | reverse complement strand
ACACACACACACACACACACACACACACACACATACATGGACGTATATCTAACATATGTATATCTTACATGAATAATATCGTTTTTCCTCAACAGGCGCTGTCATTTTCCCATTCTAACTTATCATTATAATGAATGAAAAGCGAGAATGAAGATCGATGTTTTTATAAACTATGGATTGAATATTGAATGAAAATGGTACAAATGAAATGTACAATGAATGGAAAATCTTTTTCATTGAACTTATTTCTCTCCTATTTATTCATCCACCCGCACATTTTGCTGAATGAAAAGCAATGTTTCATAAAGAACGACAAACAGACTATATTTCAGTTAGCTAGACGAATAACTTTCACAATTTTTCGAAATCAATTTGTCATTCACCACAAAAAAATCGATGTTTTCTTCCCTTCCTGTCATTTCTATTCTTAATCTTCTCTGCTCACTTCCTCTCTTTTAACCTTTCTACTATTCCCATTACTCTATGCTATTTTGCAATGGAAGCCGAAAGTCGAGAACTAATCTATCAGCCAGTTATGCTCATTCTCTTATCGTGAAATCGCCGCTGCTTCAATCATAATCAGTAATTCTTCAGCCGCTCCAGATTTCACACATCTAATATATCTCAGAACTTTTTTTTTTCACTGAATTAATTTCATCATGAAGAAAAAAACGTTCCTTCTGCAGAATGACAGTCAACTTATCTGCTCAAATCGCATTAGTTTTAGGAAAAGAAGTAATATTTCAGCTATTAAACCTATAATTCCCAGTTTTCCATGTATCTTCTCACTAAGCATTGTAACTTTAATCTTTAGCATTACCATAGGAATGTTCCAGATAATTTTACTATATAATAAAGAGGGACGAGCATGAACTAAAAAGCAAAGTGAAAGTTAAATCAGTTTGCATAAAGAATGCTTGGAAATTAAATTTTAGGAAAATATCATTCAGAACTTACACAATAGATTGGTTCTTTTAATAATTGATTACCACAAACCTGAAATACATGGAAATTGAATTTTGTATAAATAAAAGCTATTTAGATTTCATTTTCCGATAAAAATTTCAGTGCATAATTTGTGAAAAAATGCTAAAATTCTTGAAAAATATGCTTATAAATACATTTCATTATGAACATTCATTTTTCAAAACAGGAAAACGCAAATAACATTCGGATCTTTCCCGCACAGAAGCGTAAATAGTGTCTTTCGGAAACTAAATTAACCCAGCAACATGATGATCAGAAAGAAATCTTGAATAATAATAAATTACATCATTCTCAGTTTTTTAATGCCGAGAAAAAACTGTCATTAATGATCAGTTCTACTCTATTTAGCTGTTATGTCACTGTATCTAACGAATAAGGGAACAACATGCATTCTATCAATATTTTTGACACACCAGTAGTGAAAGATTGCTGGATAAATTCGTTCATTTGAACTATATTATATTGTGGTCACTTGCAAGTGGACATAACAGATAGTATATAACAGACATGAGCATGCTGAATTATTTATTGTAAAAATTTGTTAGTGTAAATACTTATCGATCAGCATTTGGAGTATTACTTACAGTATGACGAAGAAGCAGTTTTCCAAATTATCAATAATTTGGAAAACAGCTTTGATAGCAATGAAAAATTATCACGAAGACATCTTTCAATTAGAATAAATAAGTACTGCATTAGAAAAACATCAGCAGAAATGGTCCTTCTTACAGCATATAATTAATGAATATGCTGCTAAAAAGCATGAAAATACAATAAATGATTCTAAGTGAGTAGGACACATAATGGATGGATATGAACGATAGAAAAGCAGTGGAAATTATATAAGTCATTTAAAAAGAATGTAAAATGTATTACTGCAAGTATGATGCCAATCACATTGCAGCGTTACAGTCACAATGATCATTTCACCAAAATATTTCATATTTGTTTAGTCAGGTTAACTAATTACTAAAATGAAGAATAATGTTAAATTGTTTTTTAACGACTAATTTATTGACAAACAAATGGCAAAAAATTTCGCATTCCACGTTATTTACATAAATGATAAGGATAACTTCACGAAACCAAATAAAATTCAAAATACAAAAATTGAAATTTAGCTAAAGTTAACTCGCTCTTACTTCCCACATAATAACGAGTAAGAATTAGGCTCTCGAACTTTCAGAATCGATGCTGACGCAAAGAAAGGTGTCATGTGGATGATAAGTGCTAGTTTTAAAAACAGTAGAGCGGCAATCCTTTTAAGAAGATGAATGGTATGTGGTGAGAATACAATAAATGGAGAGACGAAGAACGAAAATGTTGAAATAATAAAAGTGATGTTTGATATAAACTCTGATTAGCTTAATAGAAAACTTAATAGAAAACTACGTTTAACTGGAATTTCAATATACAAAATTGAATTTTAAAATTTCTGTGAGAATTTTTAATCATCTGATTAATTGGAGCTCTTTGTGAGAACCATAGAGTAATATGAAAAGCTCAATCTACTTAAAAAATAAAACCTTTACCTTGTAGAATATTAATAGGAAAAACAATCAAGAAATTTTCAACAAATTTGAAAAGGAGAACAAAAATTACTTGGCAAAAGCAGGAATTGCATTCTTTTGAAATGAGCAAGAATGCCGCTATTCGTGCACCTGTGTGGGCTCCAATCTGCAATTTTTCGAATTTGAATTTTAGACTCTCCATCTGAGCAATTTTCACAATTTTCAGCAAAATATCATCTACATAAAAAAAACAACTATAAAACAACTATTCCAAAAAATTTTTCCCAAATTTCTTCAACAAAATGAGGTGTGTAATTCAATCAAAACTCTCTTAAGAGGACATTTTGACAAATTATTTTTACAGTTCCATCGTGAAGTGAAATTTTTTTAAACAGTTGTTGTTGTCATAATTACTAAAAATCGGATCAACAGAAATTCCTTTCGCTAAGAGATCAAAGATGGACGCCCATTAATTCATAGATTGCCCTTTTTGCAGTATGCATGTGCAATATACATTGTGTATCACCGTTAAATGGTAAGTAAAGGAATCACCACTGCGTTTTTTTAAAAAAAATCATTTGAAATAACTGTAAAATTCCTAGACCGTTTTTTTTTACAATTTCGCTATTATATCTATTTATTTTCTTTTAACCTTTTTATTTCCATTCACTAAAATTTTAGAAGAAATTTGAAAGTGCAATTTCGAATGCCTTTTTTCAAGATACCAATACAATTAATATTACACAGTAAATACTCCTCAAAAAAGTGAACGATGAAGAGTGCAGATTTCTTGTCTGGCGATCGACAACAGAAAGACAATTTTTTCTATTTATTTTTCATTGATAAGAATTTTGGCCATCATCTGGAAGGCTGTAATTTTCAAAAGTTTAAAATATCCTTCAACAAACCAGCCAACAATCTTCAAATACCTTCAGGGTCCAATATTGGAGATGAGCACTGCACTTCATTAGTTTACACTTCACAGCTGTGATTAATGATTAATGTTAGAAATTTTTTTTCAACTTTTTAAAACAGAATTTTCATTAAAAAAAACTTACCCATGAGTTGAGTACTTGTTGAAAACGGATCATATCCGGATTCTCGGCAGCGATATCTGCAGTTACACGACTTAATTCATCAATACCTTTACAACGTGCGTCATATGATTGTATATCAGCAAGTGCAAGCTCTGGCTGTGGCCCAGTTCCAATGCACAATTTAGAATCACTAGCCGAACGTGATAATGTCAAGTGTCGAACCCGAACAACAGTGACATCATAAGATGATGCCAACCTCATTTTTCTAGTCGGAATGTCGTTGACAGTAGGCGTAAAAGCATGTTGTTCAGTAATAGTGTCATTGCTTACTACCGTAGTAGCAACAACTGGTAGTGGAGTGGTATCAGTGATACCAGCAGAAATCACAGGAACATGATTACGACATACTGAGTACTCGAACGTCTTCTGTCCGGTCGATTGCGTAAGGGAAGACAGCGAGGAGTCACGGAGAGTATCAGCAAACAATGGTGCATTTTCACTTTCTAAGTCGTTTAACAGTTTCATGCAACTCAACGTTGAATGAAATGTTACCAGCTGTCTTAAATTAAAAACATTAAGGGGAAGGAAAAAGAAATGTAAATAGAAAAGGGTGTGTTAACTGCAAAAATTGCCATTACAAACAAATGGTTGGATGGTTCATGCACTATTTAAATGACAGTTTCTAAAATCAATTCTTTCATCTGGTCCAGCCTAACACTGAATTTGTTGAAAATCAAACAGTCTTTTAGGTATATGTAATGTTGAGGGATTTCTGTTGTACATTTCGAATTTTATCGAAATTCTCAATATGAACACTTCAAATTCATCCCAACATCAGTACAGAAGCCATCAAAATATTGCAATTGCAGAGCAATTTTTAGGAATTATGGAAATGTCTTCTTTTCCCACATACCTTTTGCGTAAAGCGCCGATTTTAACAGGTAACAGTAACGATGGGTTTGTTGGAAAAAGACCATCATTTGAGCTGCAACCACAAGTACCGCTATTGCCACTGTTATCATCGTTATCACTACCAATTTCACCATCACACTGACATGCTACATCATTTACAGTTGTTGCTTGTTGCCCAGATACAATAAAATGAAAAGCATGCAAAGTAGATGTGGATGCGGAATTAGAGGAACAACTTTCGTATTGCTGCTGTTGTTGATGTTCGGCTATGACAGGACATGTTCCCGCAACTAAATTTGTGTAACCGATACCACACAAAAGCATGACGAATAAACTGGCTTATAATTGGCATTAATACTACGATTCTTCCTTCATTGATACCAACAAAATTGAATACCTTGTTGTCTGAATATATCAACTGGACAACGTTAATACTTTTCAACTTTTTACATATTTAACCTATTTCTAACAAAATTGAAGCAATGCTTTCGTAGTAAAACAAAAATCATACATTACAAGCGTGGATTGTTATTACAATCCGACCTCATAAATTCAATGCAAGAAAGCAACTGAAATCATTTCCGAAATGAAAAGGGCAGAAGTGACCGTTCGAAAAAAGTATCGGCTTAATTTTTGCTTCTCTTTATAAATGTGCTAGGAAATAATAATAATACTTCAGTGGAATTATTGCACTAATGCACTGATGATAGCAATAATTCTTGCTCTTGCTCGTTTTTCAAGTCTTGGTAAAATTGAAATATTTTTGTCTCATCATGATGAGTATGCTTAAAATGTCTGTATTAATCTAAACCTTATTAATTCTAGAAATTCATATTCATCAATTCCTTCGTTTTTAACATACGTTATTTTTTAACAATGTTGAGGCTTTTAAACAAATATTGATTATATTATCTTTGTTTACCAGAACTTTCGAAAAATTGTTTCCGATTTCCTGAATATTATAAAAAAGTACTCAAAAAAAAATTACTTTAGAACAGCGAGAGATTTTTGCAAATATGCCAAAGAGAATTTTTCTATCTACTTTTTGAACAGTATTCACAAAAACTCCTAAACATTTTTCTTCTGATAAAGAAAGATAATACATTCTATATTTGCTTGGAAGCTTCAAATAAGCTTTCTGTATCAAAGAAGTGTAACACATCTTAATTACATTTAAATTATCAGTTGAAGCTTTCTTAACAGTCCATCATGCGGGACAGTAGCGCTTCACTTCAAAGTTAGCATTAAAAGCGAAAATATAACTGAAAGCATAGTCATGAATTCCAGCAGTAAATTAGGAAATGAAAAGCTATTATTTCGAAGCAGTAAAAGATTTAATCCAATCAACTAGATTCTTTCCAAAAACTTTTTAATTTAAGATATTTTTTATCTGTTAAATTTCCTCCTTGCATAAAGTGAATACCACATGCTGATCTCCTCCCTCTTTTACTTCTTTCCAAACAGTTCTCTAAAAAAATATTAGACTGATAATTACATATTTCACCGCATCAATTTTTTTTCCCCACAACGATGGATAAGCATTCCAAAAAGAAGTCCGAATAACAATTTCTGATGCTTTATCTAATATCATGCTAAATTTGAATATAATACTGACATCTCAAGCGCTTTTATCATTTTATTATTTTATCACTTGAGCGGTAAAGTCTCCGTAACTTCTTTAATCCCTATGATCATAGATTCACATCCTGCTGAAAATACTACAATTTGCTTCCACAATTTCTTTGGTATGTGTTGTATAGAGTTTCAGGATGATGCTTCACTTATCAAAAAGTAGAAACTTTTTCATTGTATTACAGTACTTTCGTGATTGATTAGATTTGAATCTAATACTGACACCTCGAGTATATTTCAATGAATTTAAAGAATGAATTTAAAAAGAAATTTATATTGTAAAAATGGCTCTAGCATAAAAAATTATCCATTCTGCAGTAAATGAAGAAGAATTAAAATAGTATCAGGAAAGAATCAATAATGAAGTAGTAATAAGCGTATGAATTAGTCGATTAGGAAAAAGTCTAATTAATGGAAATATTCTTCCCATCTGTTCAACCTTTAATGTGTTAGCATTGCTAAACGAATATAAGACAGGAAGCAGCATAACGAAAATATATTAGTTTTTTTAAGAAAACTAAATGAACAGTTCAGCTTATGGATGAACAGTGATTTGAAATTGCCCTACTACCTGATTAATCAATGAAAGACTGAGATAGGAAAGGGCTATAATTATTGTTTTTTTATAAGTAAAACAGAAAGTAAAATCTCATCAGCAACAAAGTACCACATCTATCTTTCCCAATCATTTCCTACCTGAATAGGAGTGCAAATCGCTGAAAGTTCGAAAGTTAGAAAAGAACGACATTAGTGAAACTTACGTCTAACAATTAGCTAATTTTAAAAATTGAAATCGACGAGAAACAACGAAAAATGATAAGCTAAGAAATGTAATCATTCAGCGGACTACTGAGGAGAATGGAAGTAGTGGTAAGATTTTTAAAAATGACGAAATAGTAAAAATCATTAAAACGGAAGACCATCCAATGTTTCCGTAAATCCAAAAAAAATAACCTTCCTTGATTTTCATCAGTCAACACTTTTAAACCATTTAACACCTTTGAAATAAGAAAAATAAAAAAGCACGAATAAGTTCTGTTCAAATAATAAGGAAATAAAGCACGAATAAGTAAAATTGGAAATAAGAAAAATAATTGCGCATTTTTTAATTAATAATGATATATGAAGTAAAAAAAAAATGCAATTTTGGTTATCTCGAGTTTTTCCACACAAGTTTGCAACCAAAAAAATCGATTCCGAGATAAACTTGTAGATTAATGTATAAATTCATGTTTTTTAATTAAATATTGAATATAATACATGACACGAAAGCAAAAACCTTACAAACGACGTTAATACTGCGGGATTTCAGATGATGATACTACTGAACCAACGTAAAACAAGCTGAGGAAAGAGACATGCAAATGTGCTTTTACTTATTCTTGAAAAGATTTCATAGCAGTTCATATCGGTGAACTAAATGGAAATGGTAAAAAGATAGAAAAGTAAATCTGTGGAGCCAAGTAAAGGATAATAATCTTTGTTGATGATTCTGATTACTTCAATATATTATCATCCTTTTTTTTCTTTATCATAAGAAGTAGGAAATATTAAAAAATTCAAACTAAATTATCCAATTTGAAATTCATACTTATAACATATGAAAACAATTTATGTCGCTTAATTATTAAACATATCATTTACCCAAAAACTTTCTCAAATGCCAGAGAAAGGAAAATGAAAAAAGTGCTATGATTTGATTAGCTAGGCTCTTCAAAAGCCCTTTTGGCTCACTAACTCTGGACCATCAAAAAACCATAAGGAATGAATGAGTGAATATTGAATTTCAAATTAGATTTCGAAGGACAACTATTACTCGCTCAAGAAGTTAAAAAAAATTCCTTCCCCTTATCTTCATCTCGTAAAATTAGATGATAATAAAATTGAAACAACAAGAATAAAAATTAATGACTTTTCAGAAGCCCGATCTATTCATATTTAATAATGCAAATTTATTCATATGTGCTAGACGAACCTAATAATTCTGGTAGTAATAACTGATTCCGATGCTCCTCAGCAGATGATTGCTTCCGAGATTCTGGATCTGTAAAGCATGTAAGAAATGAAGCTTGAACCTTTTTTTTTTAAATTAATAAAGAGCCCTTAAATTCGCCTTTAAATTCCAGTGTTTTAAATAAGAGAATTGTTCGTTCGGATGGATTCAAAACAAATTTTTTTAGAATAACGAAATTATGACAAATTATTTTGAAAAATAAAAAACTTCAGAACTAGTAAATTCGAATATGTGTCTTTTAAAAAATTTTAATTTGCTTATTGTCAATGTAACACAATAGGCTTTTTTGGATCTGCTTCAATTTCTGATACATCATAATTCGACATTATGTATCGTTAGATAATGTCAGAATTTGCAGTAGGAGAGACAAAATATTGTGTGTAATTTTGGAGACGATTTTACAAAATACACAAAATTCTTCTTTTCCATCTTTTTCAAGCTCAAATTTATGACGAAATTTATATTGCGATGTGGCCAATGTTTCCAGAGGAAAAATTCCAGAGGAAATTCGAACATTCGAAAAGTGTTTCGAATGTTCGAATTTCCTCTGGAATTTTTTTTACTACTAAAACATGCTGCATAGAATAATTGTTTTCCAGAAAAAAAATGCATATGAAATTTCTTGTAAGTGCCAACTAATATATTTTCAAATTTTCATTTCAATTCACAAAAAAATTACGAAGAAAGTTTGCTTACTGCTGAATAAAATTTCACAAATGTATGATAATAATTGTTGAAAAAAGACACTAATTGCTAACAGTTTATTGTTTGAATCGGAAAAGATTCAAAAATTTCCAAGTTTCAAATTTAAAAACAGAATTTAAAAGAATGCTAAGTATATTATACTGCCAATCAAGTTATATGGTCTGCTCAATCCTCAACAGCAATAAACTAAAGCAAGTTTGATAAAAGTAATTATACTAAACCATATAAGTGTTAACCATAAACCATATTAAAAGAAGCTAGAAAAATTAGAACGTTGACAGGAATCTTTCCATTCTTTACAATTTTAGAAAATCGAATTAAGAATTAAACATAATTCTTAAATGGCCATGCATTTATTCAAACAAATTTATAAGTAGCCGGAAAATCTTACTTTTATTTACCAGATCAGCTGATTAATAAACATGAGACTTACCCAGATCGGAAAAACTATCGAAAGATGCAAGATGATCAATTACAGGATCGGTAGGTAATGCTTCATATTTTGGTGAAACCATATGTTCAATGACTTGCAATTTGTTAACCGGAGATATTTTTCTTCCATGCTGTTGACCTCCCTGTGTTACTATAAAATTGGACAAACTGTAGATAACATCCATCAAATTTTTCAATTTAAAAAAAAAGACAGGGATTTATGACTGGCTTTGCAACATTTCAAAGCCTGACAGAAAGTTTGAATTTTAGTTTTTTTTTCCTTACTTCTATATCAAATATCATGAAAAGATCAAACTACATATCAGTTACATTCCTTGTTACGTCAGAACCAAAATATTTTGTTAAACAAATCAAAAGCTTTTAACTGAAAAAAAAATTTTTAATAATATTACCAGAGGAAGACAAATGCGCCGAGGTGGTGCCAGCATACGTACTGCTATCACTTTCACTCCGGCTTCGTATACCACAGCAAAGCCAATCGACAGCTCGTGAAAACGCCGTCGTGTTACTCTTATCAATTTTAAATAGATTTCAATAAATTCAATTTAAGAATTCTACTACGATGCAATGCCAGAACGCTACTAAGATACAACTTATTATGTGATAACGTATATGACGTCATGTAGGTCATATATGTATAGCTAAATTATTTGAAAATACGAAATTAAAAAAAAAACTTTTCATTTTTATATTTATAAATCCTTTCAAGGAACGAACAAATGCTCATTTTGCTGCTCAATACTTATGATGTTAAAGCACAAATAAAATACTAATATGCCAGTAGGCAATAAAATAACGAAAAATAAACTTTAATAAACAACAGCTTATTCTCCACCTCTCTTCCATCTGCTTTTTCAATGGAAAAAAAATTTCAAAAGAATGCACTTCATGGATTGTCATGTTTGCATATTCCTTCGTCTATTATGTACGTTGACAAGTCAAGCAAAAGCAGTTCTAGCACATAATGAAATTAAATATAAGCCTTTAAATCATTTTAATCTATTCAATATGCATTAAAATAATTGAAATTTGTTGAAAAAAAAAAGAAATCTACTAAAATTGCAATGGAAGGATAACATATGATTTGCTTAAAATGACGTTTCAATATTCTAATGAGGCGGAATACGATGATGGTGGTGCATTTAAGACCGGGAAAACTTTAAAGATTTTCGATGGAAATAGAAGGAATGTTATGAGAGCAAAATGTCCAGAGAGCCAAAAAGAAAAGAAAAAGAAAATGAAGAAAAAATGACTTTGATTCCTAGTATAACACGAAAGTCGAAATTTTAATTACTATTGAGTGTAACTGTTGGGCCAAAAATTTGAATGAGAAAAATAACTATTGAATACTGAATAAATGATATGAAAAATTGGAGAACAGTTTTGAAACAGAAGACAAAGAACTAGCGACAAACGCAATTCATTCTAAGCATCAGCTTGATAGAATTATATGGCGACAAAAACAATTTGCAAGTGGCAATGCTGGAAGAATTTTCACAAAAGGCAAATCAAGAATTTCAAACAATTTCTCATCCATCTTTGTTTTTATACCCAATCTTATTGAAAAATCTTTGCATGCATAAGATGGATAGTAATTAGGGTTGTTTGGAAAGATTTAAATTTAAAATAAGTTAATTTATCTTCATCTGAAAAGAATGATAAACAATTAATGAAATTTTCGAATGTTCAAAAATACAAACATGAGAATTTCATCGAATGGAAAAAGTCTTCCTTTTCTTTTAGTCTCTTTTAAAAAAGTCTGTCATGTGAATAACTAACTCAGCTAACTTCATCAGTTGGATTTCATTTTTTTTTATTGGTAGCTGTATTGATGGACCATCGTCTCTATTGCCTTTGTGAACAATAATGATATTATGGTGAAATAAAACGTAATACTCAGTATTTCAAAACTAGCAGTTTAGTGGGAGCAACTGAAACGGAACTCACAAGTTAGTGAGAAGAGATTGGAGATCCGAACTGTTCACTTTTGCAAGTTAGAATTTTGAAGTTTAAAGAGAAAGAAAGCAGTTGTCGGTGAAATAATATTGTAAAATGATGCATTATAAGATGCAACAGTTTCGTCACATTTATACAGATTTTTTTCTTTTTTTATCCTTTTGAACTTCCTGCATGTATGAGATCGGATGAGCACACAAATACGACTCTTCCGAGAGCGAACAAATATGATGAATATTTTAAACTTGACCGATTCGGATGAAAGAGGAAAAGAATATTTTTTTAAAAAAAAGAAGGAATCAAAAGCGCATACGGTAAAATGGAATATTTTGCATTAATTGAAGAGGAAGAATTAGATGAAATGTGCAATTCAGCATGTTTTTATTTCTTTGAAATCGATAGCTGTTTTTCTCTCCCCTTGCGTTATATTTGTATTCTGAAAATGTGTATTTCCGAAATCCTTTTGTTTTATAAAATTCTCCTAGTTATAAAGTGACAACTGTGTAGGAGAAGAATGGAAACTTTAAGTAATAATTCTCCTCTTTAACACGCTCCGACACATAAAATTTGTTTTTGTTAAACAGAATAAAAGAGAAGGAATGAGAGAGAGAGATGAAAAACAATGAAGTTTTATTAAGCATTATTTAATCTATGCTTTTTTACACGTATAGAAGAAATTTTAAGAATTTTATGGAATGATGCAAGAGAGAATATCTATGTAATAATGGAGCATTAATAAGTAGGATTTAACTGCGAATATTTTTTTTTTTTTTGCTTTTTTAAACTAATATTGCAGAAGAGTGGATCGAATACGTATAAATAGAACAGAAAAATATTGAAGTAAAAACTATAATTTCACTTTGAATTGATCTCCGAAATGACAGTGGTAAATGTAAATGATTTTTCAGTTTATTAAAAAAAGACAATGTCAAGAACAGCGGAGACTCTAGGAAGGTGAAGAGAATATGGAGAAAAGAGTTTCTGAATTTTCGAGACCAAAACTCAGTTACAAGTACTAAGAATTTCTTACTACATCCTAAAATGAATGCAAGATTTATGGTAAAAGTAAAATTGTTACAGTGTATACTTTCAGAATCGAATGCCAGCTACTAATGTAGCATAGAGATCTTAATTTAATCATTTATCAAAATTAAATTGAATCACTTTGTTAATCTGCAAGAGAACCAATGTAAAACTGACCTCAAGTGCAAATTAAAAATTCACCCATGTAATTTTAGAAATTAACGCAATGATTAAATTTGCGGATTAAAATGGCTTTGATAAACTCAGCATTCAGTGAAGACAAAAAATGAATAAGTAGTTCAATCATATCTAATAAAATGATAGTCCAATTATGTTTAATAAAGTGTTGCGCCAACAGTAACGGAAGTGATGATAACGAAAATATCAAATATTATTTAAAAATTCCACACATCTCGTTTCATTTCTTACAAAAATCAGCAATTTTAATATAAAATGTAATGAGGGTCAATAGTTTAACAAAATTCTAACAAATTGTCAGATCAAAATTGATCTTACAACTGCGGAAGTGTTTTATACTTTCCCGGTTTTCACTCAGCCCAAAACAATCAAACAATTAGAAAATCTTAAGTTCAGCACTAGAAAATTACTGAAGATAAATAATAAGATTAAAGAAGGATAAAAAATGATGATTCTATTGAACTTTTGCTTCTGTTGTTGATGTGGGAATTTTACACACTCATTTACTTACTGTTTAACAATAACAGATAATCATTTCATTATCCTTAATGAAATACATAAGAAAAAGAAAATGAAAAGAACTAATGGATTGTCTTACACTTTTACAACTCATCACAATTACCCATCCTTTGTCCATACAATAGAATTTCCATTTGAGAATATTATAAAATGGAACTAAGTATAAGTAATCAGATCTAATCAGATACCTTTCTTAAAGTATTACTACAACAAGTAATACATACTTGTTAATTTGAACGAATGATTAGATGTACATTTGTTTATATATAAATATATTTGTTTGCTTCTTAAATCATCTTGCTAAAGAGATGAAGTTGAAAAAAAGATTAAGAAAATTAACGCACATAATGAAAAACAATTAGAGGAATTCTAATTTTCATCTGAAGTAATTAGCGTTAGAAAAACTTGCAGCTCAGTAATTGTAGTTAATATTTAAAAATGAATAAAGTTGTGGAAGAGAAAGACAAGGAAAGGAAAAGGTTCAAGCAAGAGAGAGAAGAAAAATTCGAATCTCGTACATTACAATTCCTCCCACACTGTTGTAACCTATCGTTCTATCTGTATTGTATTTCTCGTTTATTTATGCTTGTGAGATGTTAATTGATTAGTAAGAATAAATGGTGGTGATGATGATGATGGTAGAAGTGTGGGTTGAAAAAAAATGAAGAGTAAGAAATACGTTGCGATTGAAGATTGAAATTATTTATTGGATATCATCGACTATACATCGTTATCTTTCTATTGGATATCATCGACTATACATCGTTATGGATATCATCGTTATCTTTCCATATGATATATTGCAGAAAACTCCAGATCAAATTTCTCTTTATCACAGTTACTTTTAAAAGTCACTTGCAATCAATACTAATTTATTAGTGAAAATAAAAGATGAAATCTATTTACATATTTATATATATGTCACTGACGAAATGATTGATTTCTAAACGCCAATAAAAAAAGAATATATAACCAAGAAATTTAACTTTGCATTTTTCTTTGTTCCAAATTAAAATTCAACAGCAATAAAAATACCTGTAACGGAATGATTTATGATACTGAAACTGTCGTGTTCTAAAACTAAGCAATGAAAGCGTATAGCAGCAATAATATCGATAAGACAGGAATTGATTCATTCAGTATATTTGTATTTTTCATCGTTTTAAAACAAAAAAAGTGAAGGGAAGCCTAAACCTTTCCACATTCATTCCATTGTCCATCTTCACTTGCTGAAATGGAATCGGAGAAATGCTATCTTAATGGATTGCAGGCAACAGAAATAGCACCATTATCCCCTATGCAAATTATTGATCCAAGGGAATATGACATTTCTAGGAGAAAAAAAAAGATAAAATAAAAATATAAGGTAAATTATGAATCAAGAAGTGAATGAAAGGAAAGAGTAATATCTGTAAGTTCCTCTCAATAATATGAAAGCATTTTTTTGACTTGATATAAGTTAAGAAGAATCTTTCAGGATAGCTCTCTATTGAAATTAGAATATCTAATAGGAGGAGTTGATGATGATAAGAAATGGAGAATTATTGAGAAAAGGTAAACACATTAGCAATATCACATTATTTATTATTTGTTGTTAGTGAAAATATGGATACGGTTGGCTTCTTTCACTCTCATCACACACTACATTAACATAGGAGATAAATCATTAAAATGTGAGAGAGTGTACCATTTCTTAATTATATACAGTTGACAAATTAAAAATTGAAATGAATGACGAACTCTAAATGAAATAGTAAAATTAAAATGAGGATGAATGCAAATGACATATAAAAGGGAAGAAAGAGAGTTATTTGTAAAATGGAAATCTGTAAAGTAATATAACATAATGTCAATTTTGCCTTTCTTTCCTCTCCTCTCACTAAAAACAGGATGATTCATGAAATGATGATTGCGTTAGTGAAACCAAAATATTAAGGTATGGGAAAAGTAATGCAATGGCCGTACGGGTAAGGTTAACTGAAGGCGGTGGAGTAATTTTACGTCATTGCATGGGAGGCAGGTCTTTCTGTATCTGTGTATGCCTGTATGTATGTATGTGTATGTGTATGTGCATGTGTGTGTGTGTGTGTATGTGTCTGTGTGTATGCCACATTTAGCTTTTTTTCAAAAAAGCTAAATCAATTAATTTCTTTTGCTATAAACTGAGACAAATTGTAAGCGCTGTATGGGATCAAATTGGCAAGTTGGAAGGATGAGTCGAATAGTTCCTTTCTATTTTCCAGCAGCTAATCAACATAAAAAGCCATCATCTCTTTGTAATGTCAACGAAAAAGTTTTTTTTTTCTCTTTCTCTTTCTCTCTCTCTCTCTCTCTCTCTCTGTAATCTTCAAATATTCGAAATAGTATTAATGAATTATAGCACTAAAAGTAATCGAAAAACACGAGTTAATTATCTATTAAACCATGCAATAACTGATAATTAACTTTCTTCTTTTTTCAAACATTCATCCATCACCTTTTCCATATTCATTCATCCTTTATTTGCAACCATTATTATTTATGCTCAGTGCAATTCAGCAACACATCAAACATCTTTCCCTTATTTTATCATTTGCAATTTTGCTTTATCTTCTCCGAATTTATTGTCACAGTTATTCTATAAAATCCACTGTACATTTAATTCAAAACCTGCAATTCATTTGCATTTTACTAACAGATATAACCCTTATACATAATATTTTGATACTACGCATATTTCAATTCAAATAAATAATTCATAATTCAAATATATAATTCAATGGGAGATGGATTATAGTAAAATAATTCCACTAAAATTGTAGAATTAATTTGTTCTAAAGAATGAATCAAATGAAATGCATTAGCGAGATTGATAACTGCTATAATATATTGCGATTATTGCGAAAGATAAAGAATGTCATAAAGTTGAGGTGGCAGCAACCATCTCCTTTGCATATTATATCCAGAATGTTTCCATTCCTGATTAATTTCTTAAAAATTAAACTTTTTCTACACAGTAAAGAAAAAGCCTACGTAATTAATTTTGATATTTTGTAAACATATTCATTAAACAGAAATTTGCATGATGACACTGAAAAGAATTAGCCGACTTCCTGAAAAAAAAAAAATTTTTATATTATATTTTGCATTAAAATGTTAAACTTCTATACAATTGAAATAGAAAACAGAAAACTAAATCCGAGTCTTTAATGTATTACTCGTTTTGCATTGAAATTAACAACCCAAAAATTTACAAAACGATAAGTTATTTCAAATTTTCGCAACGTAAGCAAAAAGCAATACAAGAACTATCGACTGTTAAAAACAATGTCATAATGCCTAATGTTTCGCATTAGAAGAATAAAAGTTCGAGAGTTTTTCAATTCTTAAAGCAGTTAAAAAAACTGTGAGCAGCTAATGAGTTTGTGTTTAACCGACAACTGTAAAAATCAATAAAGAGCCAAAATATTGGAAAAGATTCCAAAAAAAGGTGGATTAAATTGTCAATCTGTCTCTCTTCTAATTTTTATATCAATCATATTTTTGCTTTGAGAGAATTTTCAATAAAATTGTTCTCAGTATTAATTACTGTATCACTAATAATAAACTATTTTAACTTACTATTATTTAAACTAAACAAAAGCTGATATACCTCCTTCTTTGTAAAGATTTTCCAAAAATCTATATTATATTATTCATATCATTTAAAAGCTTCAGTTAATATATTTAGGGTGTAATAAAGAGCTTGATGTAATTAAATTTATCATTTTGCTATATGATCATTACTAATTAATGATCATTTTGATTAAATGATGTTTACTACGAGAATCAGAAGAATAAACGAACATAGAGGGGATTTTATTGGGTATGCAAATGGTTTGCCAATTCTGAAAAACAACTACTTAATTAGTGGTCTACGATAAGAGGCAGCCTTAAGACAACAGCATAAGGACCAACATGAAAGCATTAATGCAAAAGCAATTCAATGAAGCTCATTCATTTTACTTCTTAAACAGAAAAAAAGATTGTTGTTGTAGGTTTTTGATGCCTCAATTAAAAGATTTCCTAAATTTGTTTGCTTTCGAAGCAAACACATTTAGGAAATCTTTTAATTAACGGGCATCAAAAACTTTGATTTAGAATAACAAAGTAATTCAGTTTGAAATATGGGAAAGCATAATACATCGATTTTTAAATTGTTCTCTGCAACTGTTTTGGTTTTACTCTAAATGATACAAGGATGCTACTTTAAAATAATATGAAGTTGAACGATAGAAATTAACCTTCAGTACATCAAAAAAAAGCAAAAATCAAAGCTACAATTATAAAAAAGTGTCAATTTTTAAAACCTGTTCTGCCTCATCAACTACTTCCATCGTGAATCACATGAAATAACATAAAATTCGAATTAAAAACAAATGAATGTTTTTTTTTTATTGCAAATATTCAAGTATACAGCGATAAATGTGAGATTGAGAACAGAAAAATTAGCAAATCGCTTTTCAACAATATTGTCATATTTGAATGAAATATGATGATTTTTACTTCTTTGTTCTATTTAGGGAAGTGATTCGTCTATTTTGTGCTCTTTGAAGTTTGCTTCCATTTTTATGAACAGTTACATTTTTATGTTAGTTCATTTTAGTGTTGAAAGAAATTTATCCAAATTTTAATGAAATCTTTGAGGAAATGATGAATATGTATTGACTGGAATAATGTTAACACAGAAGTAATGTAATGAAAATAACGAAATAAGTGCAAATAGAGAATCCACTTAAAATTTACTTCATTCCTTTCTGATTTCCTAATTAATGGAGCTAAAATATTCCAGTATTTGTGAAAAAATCTACTAAAAGATTTACAGGAAATATGAAACCACTGTTTCTGGTATTACATCGGATTGTTCGGTATATTTTAAGAAAAAAAGAAACATTGAAAAATATCTACAAATGAATGCTGAATCCTCCAGTGAACTAAATACATAAAAAGGAAAAAAGAGAATTACAAAATTTTTAAATTCCTGATACTGTCATACTTAAATTATAATTATCCGTTTGCTATTCGGAAATAATATCACTTCTAACAGTTCTCAATATTCCATTCTTTTCTTAATCGAAAAAAATGAATGAGTGATATACAAAATCATATTCGGCTTATTCATCTCATATGATAAATTAAGACTTCTTACAATTATTCAATTCTTTAATCTTATATAGTTGTACCTCGTCGGATGAGTCTTTCGGGAATAGGCGGATCGATGTTGATCACTGAATTTTAAACGAAAAAAAAAACGAAAAAACAGATATATCTCATTAAAATCAATATGAAGGAGCGAAAAAAAAAAACACATGAATAAGTGCTATACCAATCAAAGGACATTGAATTCATCAGCGAACAGAAAAAGAACCAATCCAACAACTGCAAGTTGATTGCTAACAAAAGAAAGGAATGACAACGGATGGCAAGTATATGTCTGACAGTGTCTTCCAACAATTACTAACAAAGAAGTAAACAGAATGACAGTATCTAATAATGTTAAAAATATAGTGAACAAACTTTAAATATAACCAAAGATCACATCACAAGTAATTTAATACTTTTATCACAAAAGTTACTGCTAAAGATAACTGCATTATTCTATTCCTACCAATCCAATGTTCATCTCTTTCTCCGCAATTTATAAAATATATGATTGTTATCACTCCTCAGACGGGGAATCATTCACCAAGTGCACTAGCGTATGCGTTGGATCTTATATCATCATACGGAGCATAACAATCTCTGACCGTAAAAGCGTCAATAAGCAGTCCAGTTAATTAAATTGGATGGTTCACTAATGCTACACTTTTCAATGGGAAACTAGACGATCAGAGAAATTCTCTGCAACATTACTAAGAAAATTTTCACACACGAAGTATTACGAATTCACTTCAGACTCTCTCTATCATGCTACGATATTCACTCTGAGATAAATAGCTCGAGATAATCCCCATCAATCAAACAGTATTAGAGTAATATTTCGAAAAAGAAAAAACTGAAATATTATTAACGCCTTTTATTTCCCCTCTCTCACACGCACACACTTCATTTCACATAAATGTCTGTAAAGGTAAACTTCCATGTGTAGATTAAAATTACCTGAAAAGAAACAGTCAGATAATATGTTTTTGATCTGTAGACCAAGTTTTTTGTATCCAATACCAATCTAAAAAAATCGACTCCGAAATAGAAAGCATAAGCATCTCGTGTCGATGAATGGAAATGTTTCAAAACAATAATAAGTTTAGTTTTTATTCATTCAAATTTCTTTTAGCTATGAGGTCAGCAAGAACACTGTACATGAAGTTAAAAACTAAGAGAAGTCATTTGATTGCCTGAAGGAACAGAAAAGACATTATCTGACGAAAAACTTACTTCAACAAACATTTAGATCATCCCAAATGTGAATTTTCCAAGCAAAAAATCCTTACATTTTTATTTCCTGAGAATGTAATTATTCTGTTCTAATAATGTAATTTTGGAGTACAAGTTGACAAAAATGTGGAACTTAAAAGCTATAAAATATTCACTAGTGAATGAACATACAACTACTAGAGAATATTAGAGAATATGTTATAAAGACACGAATAAAAATATACATCAAGGTAGATAGAAAATTTTTCAATATGCAAAATTTTGTATTCTGGATGAATGAATGGTGTCCATGAAATAAGCTTTCCGTTCAATGATATAAATTCTCAAAAAAAGATAAAAGAAAAAATGTTTCCAAAAATAGTATCGAAATAATGCACGATGGAAGAAGTTAAATTTTAAACCTAAAAAATTTTTAATTTTTAAAGAGTTTTTGGGACAAAGCTTGGCAAGAGCAAATCATGCAAACAAAAATGCATTGCAGCAACACTAAGTATGAAGGGTTCACAAAATAATTTTTCAAAATTCTCATCGTTCAGTTATAACACGTTACAAAAACATTGGAATCTCTTGGCTGATACAGTAATTCAAGTGTTGGACTCTTCTTAATCTGACATTATTCAAGAAAAAATTTGAGTTCTACATTAATGTCTCTCCCACTGATCCACAATTACAGCAAAAATGGTAGGGAAAAATAAGTGGTAAGACAGCGGTAACGGTTTTTTAAATGTGAAATAACTTATATATACTCCGGCTTTTGTTTTGAAATGCATAACTTGACTTGTAAAACAACTCATATAACATTTAAAGATGGTAAAGATATGAAATTCAGCCTAAAGCTTCCGTAAAGGACACATAATTAATGCATATTTATAGACATTTCGCCCCTGAACAAAATCAATCAATACTTGGTGATAAAAAAGATATGAAGACCAAAAAATATATCCCTTGAAATCAGTATAAAAACGATGAGAGCAGATTTTTTGTCAGAAAATCGTTTAAATTAGATAATATCTCATTATCTTCGTCACAACGAAACCAGATTCCGAAATTAATGCATCACTTAATATAAAAATTGTCATCCATTTATGTTAAATCATAGTATTAAACAAAAAAACATGATAAAAAATAAAAATTCGTATGAAACACTCTTCTTCCAAGTGAAAAATAAAGAAACTAAAAAAAATATTTAATTCACAATGATTTGGGACAGTCAGCAAACATGTATGAACGAGATAAATAATGAAAACTTTCTACAGAAGAAAAATTTTAGGATGAGCAATCAACGTAATATATATTCTCCAAGATATTCGCCATGGCTATCTACAAAGATTATTTTCTGAACTAATAACTTAATCAATTTAGTTCGGTATTTTTAGTAAATCTTAACCTTCTGATTCATTCTTCCGCTGAATAGGCGCATCAACTGATCTCAAATTGTAAACAATCGAAGTATTCTTCGATTGTTTAGGATTTGAGATCAGTTGATATAATATAATCCATCACTGCTGGAGAATAAAAGAATCGAATGTAGAAATTCTATTTAAGAGCTGCCCATTTCATGAAACTCGGTACTGTCCTGCACGGTATATTTTCGCATACAGCTTTGATATTCAGTGCACGATCTTCAGTTAGTAAAACAACACTTCGATAAAGTCTTGTTGGCTGTTCCATGTCCATCATAGATACAGACACTGACTGTGCTGTTGTCACGGCGTTTGAAGGCTTAGATCGAGTTTTTGCAAAATTCACACAACTTGACAGAATAAAATCATCATTAACTGCCTGAAATTTCATCTGTCTGTTTTGATAACATTTCAATAATTTGTGTATAAAAACGGCATCAGGTTAAGAACTTTTTTATTTTAGCTCCTTCATTTCTGATGTCTGATTTGCCTATTCTATAATGTTATATTTCGTTGTATTCACGAGAGATTTTTTTTTCAAGAAATATTCAGCTTTCTTCCGCTATTTCTAAACATTTCTAAAACAAAGTGGGAAAGCAGTGATAAGTCAAAACCTTCAGTTCTCCTGAACCGGAAGTTTCTTCCGTAGCAAACATAAGCGACGTTAATAGATTTCCCTTGCTGGTAATTGTGTAGATTTGAGGTACTTGTTTGCCAATCAAATCTTTTAGATAGGCGACTGCCTCTTTCGCTCGTTCACCAACCCAATGATCTTGAAAATCTTCTCGCCCTCCAACAGTAGGTTTTGGCGATGATAGGCGTGAAAGGCTTTCTAATTCCGAGAAAACTGAAATTTTTCGATTTTAATTTTCCCTGTGTAAACAGAAAAACGAAAATTGAATTTGAAAATTTGCCAATGTAAAATTTTTAAAAAATACCAGTTGTTGGTACAAGTACAGTGAATCGATGACTTTCAACAATTTTTTTAATAGACATCAAGTGATCGATAAACGTGTTTGTATCTGGTACCAAATAGTTTGGACGCACTTCAATAATTATTCGATTTCCCTTCGTTTCACGTTCCAAGAGCTTCTTGAAATTAGTAACCGGTTAGGTTTAAAATGACCGCATGACCATAGCTCTTTCATTTTGAGAATGTTAAAGAATGTTGAATAATAGGGTACCCTATTATTCGACATTCTTTATGAGATATATATATTTTTGTTCCTTCTCAAATAAATCCAGGGATTCGATGAAATTAAAAGTTAAAAATAAATGAAAGTGCAAAGATTTTCGGTAGCAAATTAAAACGTTGATAGAATAGTGAAGAATTTAGCATACCTGTTTCACTTCATTTTCGCGAACTGTTTGCCTATAATGTTTATATTCCTCTGAGAAATGACTCTGAAAAAAAGTAGTGTACGGAGGAAAAAATAAAAAGTTTGTTGTTAAAAATAATATAAATAAGTTAAAGATTCACTTTATGCAATAAAAATTGCAAACTTACTAAATCTTGTTCCATTACTTCATGTTTAAGTTCTGAATTATCCAACTGCTGATCAAAATCAGCACTGCATTCTCTCATTTCCATATTTTGAACGGTAACTGGTGATGCGCAACGGGCTGCAGCAAAGCAACGCAAATGTTCATCGAATCCAAAACACGGCAATTCTGAACCATCCAAATATTCCGCTGTAGACAAAAGGGACGATAAACGAGCATGGAGAGCTAGAAGAGTTGTCTGAAATTGCAAATTTGTTTCTAGGTGAAAAAACAAGCAAATTAAAAAATAGAAAACAGAAAACGAAAACTAAAGCCGAGTCTGATTGGAAAAATTCATAATTGAAACTAAGCCAAAAACCTCTATAAATAAGGGTTTTTACGGTGGATAAAGAGCAAATATAACGAAAGTAGGAGATCAAATGCCACCTTTCATTTACCAACTATTCGAAATTTCAATGAACAAGTCATGATTCACCCAAAAAATATTTCATGAGACAAACTGATTAAGATATTGTAAGCTGCTCTTACATTATTGCGAAGGTCGATATTTGCTAAGGATGACATTTGTAATGATTTCGGCAATACTGTAAACACATCAATGAAGGATGCCAAAAAAATCGCTTCAGGAAGCATAATTTCTACACATTCTCCCGATTTTCCTAAAAGATTTCAATTGATATTCAGTTTAAGTTTTCTTCTATGTAAAAATGAAAAATATGAAAAATCAGCAGTGCTTGATTCAATCAGCAACTAACCATCAGACTGTGCAATAGTCCTCGACAAAATTCCTTTAGATTCAGCGTTCACTAAAGTATTCGCAACATCGGCGAGTAATTTCCAAGTATCAACTTGCATAAGTGAAGTTTCAATGGATTCCAATGATGGCATACTTCTGTACAGTCGATTTACGGACGGCATCGACAACCATTCAGAAATAACGAAAACAGCCGGCAGCACTCGACGCATCTGAAGTATTGCAATTTTAAAATATGATTGTATGCATTTAGAATACAATTACTGTTATTCGAATCACTTCATACAATAAAAAACCTTTGGTGACAGTCGAACAGAACCGTTCAGAACCTCCGACAAATCTGGTAGCTGGTCATGTACTGGCTTTAAGATTACTCCAAACAAACTAAGGACCATCTGCACTGCTTGTTGTTGTTGTAAAGAACAAGTGCCTGGTTCACTATCTGAAATAAACAATAAATGACCAAGAAACGAACTTGGCGCAAGTTCAAGTTTTCATCATTCAGCATGGTGTATGTCCAATATGTAATATTGGAATGCTTTAGCAACGACGATCACGAAATATGGTCTAACGATAAACCATGAAAACATCAACACTTCCGTTTTCATATTACTGTTCTCATAGTTTCATAATAATCCAACTTCATGACAGCAGATGTGCTTTTCTTCGTCGAAAAGTATGAACACGGAAAGGTATCTTCCTGATACATCTGCGCTACCAAAATACGAATGAAGGTCATTTATGAAACGTTATAAAGACTTACTTTTTAAAGTTAAACTGTGAACTGCATATAAAAAAAGAGTGCACAGCTGTATGAGATGTAAAGACGAAAGTGGACACTCGTCACGTGATATTAACTGTGATAGTTGGAATAATGCTCGTTCGCTGATACTGTCATACTCCTCCATTCCAATTTTAGTAATAAGAAGTCCAGCTGTATGAAGCAAATATGGCACTGCACGGCGGAATAACTAAAAATTAAGATATGGAAAATTGTTTTTCTTAAAGAGATATATCCCAGTAAAATTTGTCCAAAAGAATTTTTTTGCCAGTTTTTCTCTATATTTTTTACACACTATTTCGTTCAAACTAGTAGACCCAACAAAACCTATATCATCGGCATAAAAAATGCTGATATAAATCCAAAATGATTAAATTTAACCTCAACAGTGGAAACTGATCTTAATGCATATATAGCCCGATGATCCGCAATATTTGCATAATCACCAGAGGAAAGTTTTCCATCATGTGCAATCCAGATTTCCCGTGGTCTATCAGCTCGAGCGGCAGCTGCTTCGGCCTCCCGTGATACACTATCACCAACGCGTGCATTGAGCTCTATTTCAAACTCACTCACCTAAAAACGAATGCGCGAATAAAAACTCAACTAAGATTAATTCAAATTTTCTCAGCATTCTGAAAGCGATGAAAAAATTCTTTTGCTGAACAAGGACGTTAGCCGAACAAGATAAAACGATTCTTTATTCCAACAGATTAAGGAACTGTTTCATCTTGTTCGATTAAATTAATCTTGTTCAGCAAAAGGAATCGAACATAAATCCTTCTTGGTCTAGCAGTTCTAATCATCACGGTATCAGTGAATTGGACTAAAAATTATATAAGTTTTAACAAATAGAATTTCTTACAAAATCCACAGGGATGTATGAATTAATATCCTCATTCAGTCGTTTTGCATAAGAAAAATAATCAACCTGGTGGATCTTATCCCCTTACGTATTCTTAATAAATGGCGCACATTAGAGTCATTATCTTATTATTGCAACAATCCATTTGTTCAAAAAACTCCCCTTTGTTTACTGATTAGTCGGAAAAACATAAAAGTGTTAATATCACTAAAGTTTGTTACAAAAAAAAAAAAACAATCTGATGGGTTTACAGAACTTTGTAGACGATATTTAAATAATTCATCGAATTTAAACATACCTTCTTCTGAACGTGATTGAAAGCTGTGAAAAGTGGTTGTCGTGCGGTCTCAAACGGATAGCGTGCTGCCAATGCTCGAACGTAGTAGAATATTACATCGATCCATTTTGACTGCAAAGAATTTGAGAAATTTTCTTGAATGATCTTATAAAACAATAATTACAGTTTAGCAGATATCAAAAAAAATTGAAAAAGCACGTTTATGCAAAACAATGACCTGTGCAAACTCACTCGAACTACGGCTTGATAATAAAAAAGCTATTAAAAACATTGCTAATAGCATTATCAGAAAAAAATTTCTCAAAGGAAATAACAAAGTGGTGACAAGCAGTGCGGACTTGTTTTGGGCGAACGCCCTAAGTATCAAAATCAAATTAATTAAAATCTGCATGATTTATAGTAGATAGTATATTTTAGGTGAATAAATAGCTTTGTATTCACATAACACAAGCAAATAATCTGATGCACACTTATAAGCA
Organism: Acanthocheilonema viteae; assembly: GCA_900537255.1. Classification (NCBI taxonomy): domain Eukaryota; kingdom Metazoa; phylum Nematoda; class Chromadorea; order Rhabditida; family Onchocercidae; genus Acanthocheilonema; species Acanthocheilonema viteae. The sequence continues at coordinate 30,626 of UPTC01000133.1, read as the reverse complement.
TCCAGATGAAAATAATAAAAAGCCACAAATATGCTGCAGCTCTGATACAAATATTTATTAATGATGTAATTTGTCTGAAATGAAATAAAAAAAATCCACCTCATACAGACTACGTTCAGTAGTTAGAGAAAAAAACTCTCCTAAGCATAAATCTATCACGGAACTTCACGAAATAAATGCAAAATTATTTCTGTAGGTATCAAAAATTTAACAGTAAAACTGAAAATTAAGAGCGAAATTTTTCTTTATTTACATCAATAAGATCATTTTCATGCGTATTATTCCATTCATATCACCGGTTAATTGAGATATTAATACTACAACAACATTAATGTCCAACAATCAATGCTATATAATCTAAACAAACTTGAACAATTTCTTTTGAATTGACTACTGATCAATCAAGAAAAAAATTTGATTTGATAATTGGATTATGCTAACATATGAGTCAACCAACTGAAAAGCCATTATAAAATATAGATCATGAGAGCTATTTCAAAAATTTAAATACTATTATTGGATTTACATATCAATTAACAGACCTCATAAACAGCAAGGAGAGCCAACTGATTGTAAGAACGCCCATTTCCTGCAGCCAACTGCGCTGCTTTCTGGTACCACCTGAAAATTTGAGAAATTAATTTTTCGAAAACATTAATAATACAGTTAGTATTAGTAAATAGGAAGTTGAAGCAGTTGAGTAAATTTGATTTAAATTGTAATAGTTTTTAACCCACCACTCCTAAATTTTTGTAGAGGTTGGAATCGATAACTGGAAGATTTTGATTATGTCTTATAATATCAAATAAAAAAAATGAAAAGTAGTAACTTACAATCTTGCATGAGAATAATCCTTAATACCCGAAACTATGCTACTGTATCGGTGCAAATCACCAACCGAAACTGCTAATCTCTGGGCGGATAACAGTGCTACCTGAAAATAAAGACCATTTCATCTTCAACCGCGAAGAACGTTTGAAAGAGAAAAGGCGTTACCTGAAGCTGAAAAACTAAGTGTCGAATGGATTTTCATACAGGTATGAAAGAATAACATTTTTGTCGAGACTAACATAAACAATTATTAACGGGTGTTACTTATAGCTTACCTTTGAATTTTTGTTCCTTAATGATCGGCTACTCCGTTTTAATCACAAATAATCAATAGTTGTTACTTACTACTTATTATTAACAAGTCTTAATTTAATAATCTCGGTGTTTACAGAAACATGACATCACTACAAGTTTTTGTTTTTATCCTGAAAAATGCAGCCAAACACTAGCTTGGAAGATTAACAAAAAAAAGAGTAAGAAAAATTAAACATAAAAACGAAGAGAATAAATTGAAAATCATATCGACCTTAATGGCATGATCTGTTGCTTCATGAGCCCTAGAACTAGTTAGTATACATCCAACAAAATCATCTGATGGTAGATTTGAGGGCCAATATAAATAGTCGTCGATAATAAAACCAAATGCTACTTCATATTTATTCAACAATAGTGCATAAAAGGCAAGACCCTGTAAAAAATAAGTCTTTACATTAATCTTCTCATTTTAAATAGATAATAAATTGTATAAATCTAATTAATAAATTGTATAAATAATTAATAAATTGTATAAATCTACATCAACTTTCCTCATATTTATGTTGCATCCCATTTTGCTTTCTTGCTCTTGAGTTTATCTGCTAAGAAAGATAGGAAACAGCCATACCTCCAGCATGAAAGATGTGTGCTCAAATCAACAACTATGATGGATGTTTCTACATCTAATCTTATTAATTTTCGGTTCTCTTAAAAATGTTCCTGTGTTTGCAATTATCACTCCATCAATGGATTAATGATTCCTAAGCCTTCAGTTCTAGGTCACATGGTAGATTCAAGTGATGAGCAAGATAGTTGCATACCACAGCATTAACATATTTGTTATTTATAATTCGCCCAGTTACTGGGCGTTACTGGGTAAATATTTATTTCATATTTATTCGCGTGCAAAAAAAAACTAATTAAAAAGAACAAAAACTAATTAAAAAATGTAAAACCTGCTGGATAAGCTTCGATAAACCTATGCGAAAAATGCGCGACGAATTTCCCGTTGAACTACTAGCAGTGCGCAGGGCTTCTATTGACGTGTAAAAACACTGTTTCCATAAATGTTGCTCCAGATTCATCGTATAGGTATAATTAATATTTCTTGTCACGATTGACAAATAAAGTTTTGACAATGATTCACTGAAATAATTTGGATATGACTACTATTTTAAATTTCAACTTTCAAAGGAAACAAAAGTCCCAGGAAATTTTTTAGGTCTCGGTGACATTTTGAACATTTGTAATATTCCTAGAATGAAATCTTTCGTTAATTATTTTATGTAGTTCATTTCATTAATAACAACCAAATTCATTCATAAGCTTGAAAAAAATTGATCTCCCTAATACTTACTATCAGACAGCGCACAGAGTTAGTTATTAGTTTGGCATTTGTTGCAGTTAGTGACAGGTCCTGAGTCATTATTTTTAGATGTCTTTTACAATATGTCCACATTATAACAGTAAAAATTTTTTTTTATAATGCAAGAAATTGTGGAAAATGTAATTCAACCTAGCTATTAGAATTTCTTCGCTTGCACTTGAATCTGCAGACTCTGTTATTCGGTCGACTAACTGATTGATTGTATCATTTAAAGCCTGAATTTGTGGACCTTCTTTGCATGAAATTTCCAAATGGATTGGCCATTCAGTAGGTGGTAGCTCTCTTCTAAATCTATTATTCTTTTTCAATGATGATTCTGAAATATAGTGGTTTTCAGTGCTTCTGATGTCTTATGCATTTAAACTTCAAGGACTAATTAAAAATAAAATTCGTATAATTCAAATATGCTAACAAAGATATGTGGAATACGTATTTTTAAAAACATGTAATTCTTTTAAACGATAGTAAAAGTCACCACTTGAAGCATCCGTCAAAAGCGTTGCTGACCCATTAGATGATGATGGTGCATCAGAACGTTTTTCTTCCTCTCCAGGATTTCTCAATGCAACGGTTTTCGATCTACTCATATCCTTCATTGTTGTAGGCGAGGTTGCTTTCCGGATATCAGATGCAGAGGAACTGTAAAAATTATTAACAGTTAAATATAAAAGTTTAAAAAAAAAAATTAAAAAGGATAAATTTTTTAATTACAGCAACGAAATCTTTACATAAATTTTATCAACATACCTCAAATTGTTATCTCTGTTACCAATGAGCGTACTGCTGTGAGTATACTGTGAAGTTGCAAAATTGCAGCCACTCACAGCTACTTCTCTTTCTGGATTATGCTGCTTCCTGAATGATACAAGACGGAAATTGTGCGTTCAGATAATATATTAAAAAGTTATCTGTTTTTATACACAAGATTTCTATAATTAAACTTATAACTTCATCAGTGATTAAGAAATTAAAGATAAAAACTAAATGAATGACTGAACAAACACTACGAGACTGAAAATATTTCAATCCTCTCTTTCCAACTCACTGATCTCTAAACTAACCTCATTCTCCATCGATTTCCGCGTTTATTTCGTCCTCTAATTTCATGTCCACCCTGATACGTGTAATTCATAGTAGGACCACCTGATCTGCGAACTAAAGAAATAAAAAAGATAAACTTTATTCTCATTCCGATAATCCAGCTTAAAAAAGTCTTGTCAACATATTCGCCTGGAAAAAAACCTCGGGTAATAAATGGGAATTCCTCATCCAGATAACATCTTCCTTTTCTGCCATTTTTTTGCTCGGAAAAACTTGATGTCGCCTCTCGGTCATCATTGGTTGGTGTTCTTTCACCACTGCCACTTTCCACGTCACTTTGTTCTTTGATACTTTCGGCAATACTTGATGTTTGACTTGTAAAGCTATCTACAAAAAAATTTGAGTTTAAGAGCCTTCGTTGAGAAATGGAGATGAGGCGAAATTAAAAACTTTTAGAGGAAAAGAAAATCACCATTTCGTTGTCTTGGTAGATTATTGGTAAAGCGATGTCCACGTCCGATTGACGGCTCCTTAACATGGCTAGAGTATAAGCGACCAAAACTACTACTACCATTGATACCTCTTGAATGATTTCGGAATTTAGAAAGAGATTCGAGATCACATTGAGATTTTTTACTCTGAGAACTGGAGGAACCTGTTTGCAAACTCTGTTCCTCAATCATGCGTTCTCGCTCCTCCCGTTCCTTCTGAAAATTACAGCAGGATTTCAACTTACGAACCGTTCTAATTCCCGTTTTCTTAATTATATAGCTATAATTAATTACTATGTCAGCCAGAATTTTCAACTTTCAAAAAAGCTACTTGAATGAACGCCATTACTAAAGAAGAAATTTATTCGAAAAAAGTCACCTTCCGCCGTTCTTCAGCTTCTACCTCTGAACTCCAGTCAAATGAAACCAAGTCGATTGAATCAAGACTGGCACATAAATCCTAAAAAATTTTAAAATATTTCCAATGCAGAAAAAAATAATTTACTTCCCTCTACTTTCAAAAAAATAAGAAAATTACTAACAAAATACCAGAAAAAAATATACAAAAAAATATAAAATATAGGAGGATGGTATATGAATAAGCATGTGCCACGCTAAACCCCATGAGAAAGCAGTCAAACTTAAGCTTAAGATTATTTTCTAGATAATTCATATATTTTCTAATATTAAAGGATTAAGATCAAATAATTCTGACTATTTTAAGTGAGTTTCTCGCAATTAATTTTAGTCAAAAAAAGAAAAAACAGCTTTTGAATCAACCTTGAAAATGATTCCAATTGAGACCGAGGATGAAAGTTACTCACTCTTTCTCATACTAAAGACAGCCATAAGGAATGCATTCTTATCTTTATCTTCTCACTTGAAATAATCAAAATTACTCGATCTTCTTAAACTTTCAGTAAGTTTTTATATGCACTACTTCGTAAAAAATTTTAAAAAACCTGAAAAGATATATGGTTTGATACTGCTGAAGATTTCTTCGTCAAACTTTCCTTCCTTTCGGACTCCTAAAGAAATCAAAAACTTCATCAAACGAATAATATGTTCACGCTACTTTCTGTTCGCTATTTCAAATAGAAATGAATAAAAGTATTAAATTGCCCACAAGGAAATCACTAATGATTTGAAATATCATTAATCCAGCACGGGCAGTTTGATCCTTTCATTCGTCGGATGAGTAAAAGTTAAAAGAGTAAAAAAGAAATTTCTTATATATAATTTTGTATATATTCCTATATATGTGCGTACATCATCAAAAAAGTTTTTTTCATGGCAATAATAGTTAGCTTAAATTAATCAGAAAGAGTGTTTGCTAAAGACTGAATAATCCCTTTAAATTCCACTGATTTAGAAAAAAATTTCAATGGACGTTTCATGTTTTGTACTGATTTACACATACTATATAACATAAACAAAAATGAGAAAAAGGAAAGCTGCACTTTCAAACATAAATAACTATTTCATATATGACATATTTAACTGATTTTTAGTTAACAAACCTGATTATTATCTTGTGATATATTATTAGCTCGGTCGACACGATTACTTCTGTTGTTTCGATGGCGGCGATGATCGAAATTTTCTGAATGATTGCTTCTGAAAGACCAATTTCGTCGACGATTCAGTGGACTATGATGCTCAAAGCTTGTTAGACTTGGACCGTTGTCATCAGCGCACAGAGACCCCTGAATTTGAGATCTTTTAGAATAACAACATAAAATTTTCTTAAAAATAACAAATAACATAAAGTAAAGTAATTCCGCACCTTTGTTTCGAAAAATATCTTTATTTTTAGAATCCAAACGCTGGTAGTTGCAAATATATATATATTTAAAAAATCACAAAAAAGAAAAAGGAAAAATAAACACAGAAAGAAATTAAACTCTAAACTTACTTCATCAAAACCATGGCGCGATGGTAGAGTACGAGATTTGTTTGAGTTATACTTTATATCTCCACTACAGTAACTACTGCCTTGCTGCGAATGGTAATGCTGCTGATGAGAACGATATGTCGCTGATAGCGGATACCGTTCCTTCCGATAGCTACTACTTTTGTTCTGAAGAAGTCAAAAAATACGAATTCTATTTCGAACAACGTTTCTCATGAAATGACGGTTAAATTTTTTCATGCACTCTGGATATGTTAGGAAAAATGCATAACATAACATATGGAAAAAATCAGATAATAGCAATTTATCAACACAATTCTACTTTAATATTTTCTATTTTTTCAAACACTGAATGAGTTACACGTTCCTAAAACAAAATTTGAAAAAAAATTAAAAAAGTGTCGAAATATTGAAAAAAATAAACACATCTTTCAATTGTATTAAACTAAAATGTATGTTCACTAATGTTGTATTAAACAATACTTCCTTAACACCTAAAAAAACACCTAAAAATGGCTAAATAATATAAAGCGATAAGCACAATATTATTTTTGTGGCCAAAGCAAAAAGATTTTGGTGAGCCATATGATGGAGGACACATAGCCTCGAATTCAAAGACCGAAGGATTAAGACCAATTTATAAATTAAAATACTAACACCTGGAGAAGTCTTATTTAAATTGAATGCTTCTTTTTGATTCCATGAAGATATTTTGGTACCAAAGCGTGAATTAACAGGGCCGCTATGATGATGTACATCACTGTCTGTAGAGCAACTTTCGGAAAGTGATTGAGAACTCTAAAATATAGCACAAGACATTGTAAGAAACTTTACTTAATTCAGAATATGTTGCTAGGAACTGCTGATGAAAAGAATTTTTTAGAATCTGATAAAAAGCGTAGTTTAGTTTTGATGGAGACGAATAAAGCTCTTCTATTTTCTCTTTTTCAAAATAACGAAAAAACGTGTCACGTGTAAATGACATTAAAATGTAGCCCATGATAAATAAGAAACACCATAAAATTTGATCAGTGTTATATTATGGATCTACGGGTTCAATATGAATTCTGACTCTCCCAGTAGGTAATCTAAATAAACTAAAAAATAAAATTTCTTGAAATTAATTTTTGGGTTAATCCAACTAAGAAAATTAAAATCTATACCTAAACTTCATTCATAAAAATTCGACAAAGAACAAGTAAAAAGAAAAACATAAAGGCAAATTTAATTACTCATGGAGATGAAAGTAAGAGGAACAAAAAACATACATAGCAACTGTTAGAACTGGAATACATTCGTCTACCAGGTCTTCTTTTTGGAGAACCTGGATTCTCAAGATGATCGCATGATTTGTTAATGCTGCTGTTGCTTTTCCGTAATGATTCGCTGGAATTCGCTTCTATTTTGTATGTACCATTATTTGATGAACCTTTACTATTGCGCTGTCGACTGCCAACATGAAGATTCAAATTAGCATAATCTGAAAGAATATGAAATTCAAAACTGTCATCAGTCAACATTCGAAAATACAACAAAGCGAATTCAATAAATATTTCCTTGAATATAATTGTAGAATATTTAGAGAAATAAAGTGGGTTAAAAAAATATATGTCTATTCTGCATTTAAAAAGAGTGGAAAACTTTTTCACTTTTCAATGTTTAGTGAACTGCAATATTCTCTCTTACCTAGTAGAGGATGAAGGGAAGTAAATCGGTAAAGTAAGTTAGAGTAGATCATTGAAAAAAAACTGAAATCTCAAAGTGAAGTGCAATAAACTGCAAAAGACAATTGATCTAACATAACTGGAATAAAAATATCCTGAATCTGGCTAAATTCATATGAAACTTTGAAGTTTAAATTGTTTTACCATTTCTCTTAAGAATATAGTGACGTTCATCGTCATCACACTCTTTCCATAACATATCGCTAATAAATTCGTGATCATGTGTTTGGTCTTTCCAGTTTTCCTTTTTTTTATCATTTTCTTTGTCATTTTTGGAACCTGAAAATGTTTTTTCTTTGTCATTTGTCATTTAGTGGTAGGGGAATTAAAGTTTGGATGATATTTCCTTAATTTCGTGGAACCTTATCCAAATCTACAACATTCATCCGGTTTCATCATCTTTTGAACATAAAGATAATGTGCAAACACAGCTCTTTCTCAAAATTTTGCACTGGAATTATTTAATTACGCTGTATAATGTGTAACTTAATTTGATGTTACTAAACAACTGAAAAAAATAAAATATACCTAAGTGAAAAGATTCACATAACCCTTTGGTAGTAAGAAAATTAAAGATAGCATATCTAGAATCGGTATTCTAAAAATTCAAGCAAATCTGGGTATGAGATAATGCAAACGCAATGAACTGAATGCTCAAACCGTCTCTACTCATCAATTTTTTTCCGTTTTTTCTTTTTTTAAATGTCATTTGTAACCGTTCTATAATTAAATAGAAATGAGATATTTATTAAAATTCTTTCGAAATTAATGTTTTGCTATATTAATTTCCTGCTTACTTTTTCATGAAAGCCAAAATTTCAAATTTATAAAATCTACCTTTCACAGTATTCGCTGACTTCATCGGCTGTTGAATATTTATATTCTTTTCTCTAGCATCAGCCTTTTTGCCAGCTGCAACGGTTCTCAGCATTCTGGGACAGTAAAGCTGGATGGTAGGGCGAGCCTTCCGTGTGTTGTCATTTCGCGTTATTTTTAGCGAGTTTTCCGACATCTGCCCATCAAGCAAATAGCAATAAAAATTTATCCTCTTAAAAATAAAAACATAAGTCATTTGTTTTCCATGTGAACGTGGGAACTTCAAACTTGAAAATATAATTTTTTAAAGATCTTGAAGAAATTTTCAAGATTTATGCTCTAGTGCCAGCAATATTGTTGACAGTCGTCCTTCTATGATGTCATTATTATAAAAGACTTTTTTAATATCATGGCTACAATTATTCAATTACTGCAATGAATATACAAATTCTCTCAATTGTACGATTAGTGTTTGGCATATATAAATACCAGACTGGATAACGCAGCTATCAGTTAAATCAAAAAGTAGGGACGATATTTTACATGAAGAAAGATGAATAATGTATGCAGAAGTCATGTAAAAAAATGAAATAACACTGTGAGATATAAAAAAGCAAACATGAAAAAAGGTGATATTGTCAAATATGAAAAAGCAAGTATAAACTATGTTCAATTTTTATAACTTAATACTTTGATGATGAGGAAACCATAAACAAGACATCCGGATTAACTTCTACTAAATAACTAGCTATTAACTCTGTGCTATAAAGAGATCACTTAGATCATTTTTGCTAAATATCAAACCTCTGTTCACCCAGTCGGAGCAACTTATGGCAAATTCACTTCAGAAACCAAACGTTGTCCAATAAAGTGACGATCAAGTTTTAGCATCTTAAGCCAGTTCTCTTATTATTGCAATTATTTTAAAAGAAATGAGAGCCACCTCATATCAAAGAAATCCGAACCGCTCTCAAGCCTACCCGCCGATCGCCTGACCTCTATCCAAATAACTCTACCCGCCTTCACACCTTCACTTCCAGGCAATTCTCCACGGAAAACGAATGAAATTGTTAAATCCATCCGCAATAATTACCATTGAAGTCAGTTCTCGCAGTGCATTGTAAATGGGTGCTTGTAATGATCAATGCTTTTTTTTTCGTAAAAGATCGGATACAGCGATGAACAAACCCAGAAATAAAGCCTGACTGAATTAATGAGTCAAAATCTAAATTTAATCGTTGCAAAACAAAACCAGGCAAATTTTCTTATTATTTAAATGAGCACAGTCATATCTTTGAACTGGATAAAGTGTATATGATCGGAAGCATATTGGTATATATATATAAAGACGAAACGAACTGATTTATTTGTTTTTAGCGAAGTTTCAAATTTTAAATTCAAATATTTTATGTTCAGTGAGAAGAACGGTTTGTTGTCAAAGTTCCTCTACATTATCCCATTATTTCACGGATGCATTCCTGTTGTATTATATTTTTTCGAAATACAATTTACAGTACTTTGTGTCGTTTTCCGCACGATGAAATAATGATATGTGTGAAAGAACGGTTTCATTTAATAAAGTAAACATTATTTGAAAAAATGAGTTCTTTGATGACGTACTGTAAACGATCGAAGATTGAGTTCTTTTGCTTAGATTGCTTGGAATGTTAGCGTGTAAAAGACTGTCAGTTCACATCGGTTTTGCGCTTGGCCATTTCTTTTGCATTTTAGAACTTTTTTTACTCATTGAATTAATAATGCAAAGTTGCAGTTGAGATAAAAGTAGGACTGTGTGTGATAGTTATCATTCCTGTTCTTATATTTTCATTTTTCGGAAGTGTTTGAAGTCGAGATAGTATATTTTTAGCAAATAATAGTATGCGCTTATTAAGTGCAGCTTATTATTCAAACCCGAAAAAAAAGTGATCATATGGTAGTCTTGGGAGTGTTGAACCGAGGATTTCAATGGATATCCAAGATTGGTCATAGCAGGACTCAGTTGCAAATAGCCAAAAGATTATCCTACAGAATTCGATACCAGACCTTTTTGAAATCAGATTTTTTCTTAATTTAGTGCGAAAAATACATATGCAACTTATGAAAATTATGTTTCCAATAAACTAAAATCAATCCGTTAAAACGACTGCTTCCCATGTCACGGAATTCTCAATAATTGTTATTGTAAATTCTTGTATGCACTCGAAAATTCCAACAAACCCGAAAAATAAATTTTTTTTTCGAAGATAAACGATGACGAAAGAGATGTAGCTGAAATCAAACTAAATGTTGAGATACTTCAGAAAGGATAATCTAATAAAATGGAGTGCTTTGAATAAAATGACACATTAGGGTGAAAGCTGTATATGAGTATCTCAACATTTACATTTTCATCCCAGATGATATTTAGGATTTGTTATACTTCTTTTGTTTAGCTGACGATTAGTGAACTGCCAATTTTCTCACTACGATTAGTGAACTTTGTAACTCAATACCTGTGTAGAAGAAAAAAATCATGGAATCTTTATTCATTATTTTAATTAATTTTCTTCAGCTTCACTTTGAACTAACAGAATAACATGCACCATAATACTCGCGAACTGTCAAATCCATTTCATACATTCATGTATCAACACCTTTTATTGCAACATGAAAACTTCTTCAAGTGCCTCAGTTTACTGCTTGCTGTGGCAAAATTTTCATTAAGTTATTTTTCAAGTCGCTTCAAAATTCCGAGAATTTATCACTATTTTTGAAGTCAAAATTCTGAAAAGAAAACAACGCTGATCAACGCTGATACCATTGTGATATGCTTCTAGTTTTAAAATCAAACAACCGAGCGAAGACAAGATTTTTTCAGAAAGCATAATCGAATAATTAAATGGCATCAGCAATGACTAAATTCATGGAAGATTAATACAAATATACATTTTTGAAGGATCCTATTTATAACATCAACCGAAAATCAGAATTTTCAGAGACTTTAAAAAAAATTTTTTTTGATTTATAAACAATCAATTCTCATCCACCAGATGAAATTATTTATTTTAAAAATGAATAGATAAGTTCTTAGGCTTTGCCTTTTCTAATTTGCCTTCTAATTCCTATTGTTTCCTTCCTCTTAAAAAAATTGTAAAAAAGTTTGCAACACTGCTAATAAAACTGAAATTTAAGATAAGATTTAAAAAAACAATGAAAATATCTTAAGAATGAGTAATATAACATTAAAAACAAATTTAGCGAAGCGTTTCAATCAATAAATAAACGATGGAAGACCGCAAATGAAAGGAAATGGGTTCCATTAATGATTTTAAATTCTGGAAATGAAAAAGTACTATTCAAAATAAGAATTTCAAAAAATGATAGAAATATCGCAAAGCATCAAATTTTTCTCTCTGGCAGTAGCAGTCACAAATAAGATGTCACTGCAAGGTATCACCACCAGAACGAATGCACTCACTATAAAAAGTTAGACAAACCGAAAGAAATCTTTAAAAAAAAATGTTTAACACGAAGCCGAATATAGTCATGAATTATACAACAAGAAGTGCGATACGTATTTTTTGAGGCGACACATATTTCTAACAAAATTTTCGAAAAATTAAATGTAAGACCACAAATTTCATTCTTTTCCGTCTCTACCGTTATTATTTCTTCCTTTTTTCTCTTGTTTTTTCCTATCATGCATGTTAAGTTTGTGTCTGCATGCCACTGCTGTTAGCACGATGAGCGTTAGAAAATAAAATGGATACAAAAAACATACTGAGAAAGGTGAGTAGTAACAAAGAAAAGCGGTCCGTATATTGTGGATACAGGAATACAAATGTCCATAATATCAGGAATTTTACTGAAACAAACAAGAATATTTTGAAAGATATTCTGCCAAAAAAAAGCAAGTGAATCTCAGATGAATGTTATGCATAGTTAGATTTAATATTACTCTTGTTTTTATTCACTCAGTCAAATTTGCTTCTTGAAAAAGAACATCACTCAAGTGATTTTTAAACAAAGATTGTAAAAATCGTGTGCACAGGATAGCAGTCTAGACTCTATGCATTTCTTCCATCTCTATTGGGATGCTTTCATCAGAAAAGGAAAAATGATGACAAAAGTTCTAACAATTTACGGAACATTTACAAAAAAATTATAAAGCATAGAAAATTTTTAAAATTTCCAAAAGCTATTAAGCTTACCAATGAAAATAACTTGGACATATTGGCCAATACGACCTCCTACTGCATTCTCATTTTGATTCCATCCATTATCTGCTGCTGCATCAGCTGCCGCATCCAATGATGCACCTCTCACAGCCGTTACCCCTGGATCCGGGCCCATTACTGCATTATAACCATAACGAGAAATCCGCAAGAAAGCGTTTCGCACTCGTATTAATCTAGAAATGATGATTAATTTGTCACTTTAATACCTATAATGCAGCAAAAATCATGAAACAAGAGATTTAACAGTTAAGTGCAACTAGTCAGTTTGCAAATTACTCTGGCAGAAAATTCCAATGAAAAATTCCTGTTCAATGGATGATGGTTTTACCTCACCTTTCCCCAGTATCTTTTGCTTCATACATATATTTTAAGTTTTAGAATCATCTTTGAGAATTGCCTGACAGAAACCCAATACTTTTCGTGCTCAAATGTTGTCGAGAACTACAAGTCTATATTTCTGGAAGAAGACAATACATACATTGAATCATTCTGATTGTCTTCTATAGAATGACCTCGAAATGTTTGAATAATAGTTCGAGTTAATTCTTCTCCTACATTGGTTGACACCGACTGCGAGCCAGCTATAGCTGCAATAGCTGCTGCAGCTGCCCCATTGCTTATATCTAAAAATATCTTGACAGATTAATCCCTGAATCAGCAAAACTTATTAAACTTTCAATTTGGTCGTCTTTTTCTTCTATACAAACTTGCTGCACTTTTCTTAATGTTCTTATTCCTCTAAATGAATTAACTAAATCAATTGACATATACAAGTGGAATTCGCTATACAAACAAAAAAGTCAGTTATACGTATTCAACTTTGTGCTAGAGAAAATATGTAGCACAGACAAGCACAAAGACAAAATTCTTATTTGCAATCATGAATGATTGTCTGGGACAAATCATGTAAAAAGTGAGGTTTCAGGAAGATTTATATACTTTGCATCTTATATTTTCTAAAGCCCCTGAATATTTTTAAAAAATCAACTTAAGCTGTTTTTATGATATTACATTTCTGAATATCGCTAAATCTAAATTTACTAATATTCGGAAATACAATATTGTAAAAATGAAATATGCTGGAAAACAACAAATTCTTCAATGTTTCAAGCAGTTTCTGAATTCTGCCATGCAAATATATAAATTTAAAAAATGCCCGTTTTTAATCTCACAAAATAAATCAAAAAGAATTTCCATACCAGAAGATTCGTGTGATAAAACAGTGTTATTCGGTGCGTTTGAAACTGACGAAGAAAGTTGCGCATAAGGTGTAGAACTGACATGACAGTGTACAACGCACTGATCATGTAAACCATAGCTTAATAATGATCGTGTATCATCTCGTAATAACTGCCCGCGATAAATCAGCCGTACTATTTTTCCAGCAAGTATTGATTCCCAGAAGTAACGCCTAAAGTTATCAGAAATTACCACGGCTTTGAAAGTCATTATTGAATCTCTGAATATAAGAAATTTGAAAAATCTAATATCAGCCTTCACCACCAGCCCAAAGACATCGATGTCGTTGCAGATTTAGTACCTTGTTCTAGTTGGTAATATGATGAGTGCAATGCGTCCATTAGGTCTGGACACTATCTTGAAGTGTTCCCGAGTTTTTGAAATATAACTCTCTAAACATGAAAAATCCTAATCTGTTTATAATTGAATTGAATTAGAAGCATATCATTTTACAATCCAATAAAACTCTCCAACAAAAAAGCAAAGTATAATCAAATAAACATATATGCGAAGAATTCCACTACGAGCAATCCAAAAATCATTAGTAATCCAAAAAATTGATTTGCAAAGAGATGAACTCAAAAAACTAAAGAGAACCTTTTAAACTGTCCCACAGTGGATTCCAATGCTGTACAAGCAATAACCTGAGAATCATCCAGAAATTTTAATTTTACATTAGATAACTGACGTCCAGTATTATCCCCTTCCACTCCTGCAGCCAATTGATGAGCTGAATCTAAAATTTTTGGCTTTGCAGAGACATCATTCGAGCATCCAGCTAAAACCAACGAAAATATAATTTTTTTTTTACATTTTTTGAAAATTTATTTTTCGTCCGCAACTCATTTAAAAATTTGCTTAGCAGAAATTCGGAAATATTTCATTTCTGTTCATAAAATCTTCTAATGATACTACTTCGAAACAAATATTAGAGAAGATATGCATGTATGTATGTATGTAAAAAGATCAAAAAGTATCAGAAATAAGAGGTGATTTCAATAATTATCATTAAAAATCTATTAATTTTCTATATTCATTTAAACGATTGGTTTACTGATGAATTGCTATCTTAAAAATTTACTTGCTACAACAGAAGATAATTCGCGTTTTGTATCAGTAAGTGAATTCTTTCCATTTCCAGCCTGAATTAAGAAATATCTTATACCGGTGGCATTACTCTTTGGACATGGTAATTTACATATAGACTTGGTCAGGACTATTGCGATCATTAAGATCGGCTTGGAATAATGATCTCATTATGCGAAAACATGCCAACATATTTTTCTTCGTTTTGGGTTCAACCCATATCTACACTACTTTACAGAGCTAACATTTACAGTCCAACTACTAGCAACTTGTTTCATGCAAACTTAATATCAATAAGAAAAATGGCGTCTTGCTTGAAACTTCTGCGACAGTTACCAATGTTTTAACATAGTATAATTGATATACTTATTTCTTTTCCTTTTTTCTAACTAAATTTTCGAAAAAACAAACTTCTGCCCAGTAGATAGTTGAACTTACTGAAGATGAAATTGAAAGATCTGAATCTTGTTGCCAATTACCAGTTTCCGTCTCAATATAAGTTGCATGCAATAAGTTTTCTGTGTTTTCTGCTAAACTGATCGGCTAAAATGTCGATTGTTTTAAAGGTAAATACTTGGCGAGTCTAGAAATAACAGCAGTTGTTTCTTTCACCATTCTGTAAGTTCTTCTGCTACACTTTTTATAAGTGAAAATAGTGCCTTTCTATGCATTTTCTTTATAGAATGTATTTATTTCTGCCTCAAATATCATTATTACAGATTTCCAACCAATCGAAATTCATTTACAAACAAAATAATCTGAAACTTAATTCTCTCAAAATAAAATATTTCCGTAAAATAAAAGCAAAGCAAAATTAAACTTGCATATGCAACAAATTGAGGCTATGTTGGTACTGAACCATAAAAAATAAATATTAGTGTAACAATTTAAAAAACCTAGATCTAATGGGTAACAAAAACCTGTTCTGCTTGCGATATTTCTTGCGCATGTAACGGAGTGTCTTCACTTCTGGAAAAAGAAGAAATTGCCAAAGTTTAAATGATGAAGGAATAGTGTTTCCAACAAATTTTACAAAGAACTCTGAATAAATCATCGGAAACAGGATTTTTAACAAATGAAGTTTTTTAACTCTATTAATTTCGGAAAATTCAATTAAAGTTTCGTTCACAAACACATCTTTTACGCAGATAAATTTATGAAATTACTAACGTTTGAACTTGCGCCATTTCCACTGCCTGAGGCAATACTATCTCCTGGGAAGTATTACTTTGTTCCATTACAGCACTGTCCATTAAAGCTTCAAGTGCTTGTTCTGTGACCGCACCAAAAGGTCTTTCCGCACGATCCCGAAATAAGTTGACTTCTTGATTATCCACTTGTAACACCTAAGTTCGTAGCAGAGAAATTATTTTTTTCCTAGTGCTATATTTCTGGAACCATTCCATTTATTATTAAAGACCAACACAAGTCGTTGCTAGACAAACAATCAGGCTTTGCAATTAAAATTTGAATGAAACTTTATATCATTATATCTTTTAACGAATTCCAAATATTCTAGCGAAATGCTTCGAAATCAAATAAATCACCTGAACGATTCTTCTGTTGGGATGAATTTGCATTTGAACGAGCCATACATAATAATCAATTGGTGGTATGCCAGTACTAATCCAAGCTAGTGATATTAATACGATAACAATTATTGCTATCAGAAACCAAATGACCTGAGAAAATTTCGTTCTGAACGAAATAATAAGTTTGAGATCTATAATTTTCTAAAATATTTCAATAAATTCTTTCTTAAGCCATGAAAGAGCTATTCCTTTCCTTTAGATATCAACAAAACTCAATCCCTCTACTCTTTTTAACTATTGCAATTCAACAAATTATTTTGAAATTACTCCATCCTAAAGCTAACAATCAAAGCAACTATTTGCTGTGCTTAAATGTTTGGATGATATTTGGATCAAAATTAATTAACCTCATCGCCGATGCCTTCAATAAAGCCAGCCATGCGATACGTGTGCTATAATGTAAGCCGAAACATCATGACAGTAATATCCTGAAATGCAACACAGAGCATCTGTATCGATTCAAACTCTCGCTAATTTTCCCGAACACCACCCCTTGTGAAAATTCGATTGCTTACTTCAACCGGCATCAACATTTCCTAAGGTCCCGTTGAAATTTAACGATTCCGTACCGTCACACTTCAAGAGATGGTGAGATAAAACGATGATGCTTATATTTGGTGGATGACGGTGGAAGAGAAAGAAAGAAGGAGGAGAACTGATGCAGGAATTATCGGGAGGAAAAAAAAGAATAGTCAGGCCTGCATTAGTTCATATTGCGCCATCCATTCCACTTTAACCTGTTATTAAAGTCTTTTTAAATAAATTACTGCTGCAATGGTATTTTGATTATCAATCAATTAGAAGAAAACGATCAATCAATAATTTCCTATATATCATATCATCCTATCGTTAGAAATCACTAAAGACCTTAATAATATTGTATTCTGTTTCCTTCAATATCAGAATGTAAACAAGCGGTTGAATTCTCATTCAAGATTTATCAAAAATTGACTCATAGTTGTAAAATATTTAATGAATATGTGGACGCATTCAAAGATCATTTTACTACAAAAATTCAAGCGTGTGGTGGTTTTCCTGTAAAATAGTTTTGCATTATTCCCAATTATGAGGGCACATCATGTGCTTCTTTGTTTGAGAATTCTGATGGTAGTAAGTCATTTTTACTATTTTCAAGGGAAGATTCGACTGATATGATGCAACTGTTATCATTTATTGCAATTAATTAAAATTTCTTGTAAGCATTAATTAAGGTTTAATCGATTGTTCTATAGCAGATTGAAAAATCATGACAAAAACTTCCTCTCTCTATGTTTTCCAGATTATTTTCCTAACTTTCTCTTCAATCAATTATTAACTAATTTACAGTTCTTCTGTGTATGGGTGTTAATCTGTGGAGCAATTATGGCATCACATTATTCATATGGCAGTCGTGAAACATTGATCATTGCCATAATATTGGATGCATTATTGATGGTCTTTTGTATTTTCTTGATTGTCGATGTCTTGAAAAAATACTATCTCCAATTTCCAGTGGTATTATATGCTTATCTATTAGTAAAAACATAAGAGTATTTTTTTAAAAAGTGTTACGTGTAAAATTATATGAACAATTTACATGCCGATTAACAGCACGATTGTGCGCATTAAACTTCACCGAGTTGCATTTAATGTGATTAGAAAAACTAAAATAACAGAGATGTATGGCATGTAAATTAAAAAATATCAAAACATGATATATATATATATATATATATATATATAAAAACCTAATGATATCAAAACTTATCCCATATCTATTATTGCAAAACTAGTTGAAACAGAAGCACTGGATTGGTTCAATACTTTCTATCTTTTTATCCTATCGCTTTATCTGAATGCTTAAGGAGCAAATGTTAAAGTTGCTAAAAATTTGCTCACTTTGAAGGATTTAGCTGTCATAGTTTGGAATCAACTTCACAGCTCTTTGAGTGTGAAATTACTAGATAACTTATATTCTGAGATTATCAAACTTTTGTAATATTTACTTTGGCTTTAAAATTTAACTTCTGGTTGCAATTTTTGAATAAAAATGGGATGAAATTAGAATATCTCATTTATTTTAACTAAAGGTGATGATTTACTTAGATTAAATTACACATTGGCAATCAGTCTAATTAGTTTTGCGTCATGTAATGACTGCTACTAAAAATGGCAATAGTGATTATTGAAAATTTCCTTTTTCTATCCCTGCAATTCATGCATCTATCTTCAATAACTATTTATTTTAAATTATTTGATACATGGGATAATCTAATCGTATAATCAAACTGTCACTAGGTTGAAGAATAAATTTGATAAATGTAGCAACTTATACGTCGATCGTTCGAGAAATGATAGTTCATCTCACATATCAAATGATCATTTCAGTTGACATATATAACATCAATAGCTGTTATTGTTGCCGGAACCGTCGCATGGATGATCACCATATCGGCAACAATTGATATAATGGCAGCTCTAACCATCGTAAGTTTTCATTCTTTTGAAGTTTATAGTAAGGAAAATTAAATCCTCTTTTTTTTCTTTTCCACTTCTTTTTAAAAACTATTAGTATGCATCATTTTTATGAATTAAAATCAGCGAATGAAAAGTCACTTTTTTTAATATGATTTTACGACCGAAAGAAAGAAGGGTAGAAAATTTCTGGAAACGAAAAAAAGTAGACTTCAATATTGAATAATATTGATGCCATCTTTAGGGCAATGCATGGCACACAGTAACATGTCTTATGATGGATTCTATGACACAGTTACATGCAAAAGGTCTAGGACAAATTTTTTATACTCAAACTTCATCAACACAAACACGTACTGGAAGCGCCGTAGTATAATACAATCGACGTATTTATATCAATGATAGATAGCAATATACCTCGTTGTCACATTCTCATTTACTTTGCTCATGAAAATAACTTTTTTGAATCGGTTCTAAATGATTCCATAGACAAAACGTAAAATTATAGCACTTCGCTGTTTGCTTTGTATACTTGTCATTCAGTAGCATGAAGTGTACATTACGAGTTACGTATTTTTTGTGTCATATTCTAATTCCACTACACCTTTATTTTTTTCTTTTTTTGAATAAATGAAGTTGCACCTTAACAATATTTGGTTTACATGCAATATCATGGAAATTTTCGAAAATACTGCATTCTAAATAATTTACTTTCCATTCAGAAGCTTGGAATAATAAACACAAAACTATGTGTTTGTTTTATAAGTAAACATTCTGAATGAATGAATAGGAATGGAGAATAAAAAAGAAAAGGCAACATAAATAAACGAATATGTCTGTTTGCTAAATAGGCAAGCAAATGTGAATTTTATCCATCGCTATTAGATTAAAAAAAATTTTTTCGAATATGTTACTCATTTCGAATTGTTTCACTGTTGTAACATATGTTAAATTTAAATTATTTTTTTTCAAAAATTACACCCTAAATGATTCAAATAATTTTTAAATTTCCCTGTTGACCAAAATTACTTGATTTTCTGAAACAGCAGAACTTCGGAGCCGCTAAGAATCCCCAGCTTGCCAGCATTAACAATACTGTTCACTGTGCCAGCCAGAAATATTCGTTTAAAACGCAGAAATCCTCTAGGCATAATATGTAGTGTTTGTGCAATCGAAATTATCCAATCAATCAATGACGAGCTGCAATTAAGTGTTTTACATTTCTCCTTGTGAATTTCATAGTACTTAAAAGAAAATTTAAAAAATAGTGGAGTTAGTGAATAATCAGTGCTACATCCTATTTTTTTCTTTTTCATTTGTGTTAGTGTGAATGGGCCCTCAAGGAGATGAGATGTATTCAAACGTTAAGATTTGATCATCCACTGATCATTATTGTTTCCTTACAGTAATAAATATTCATTTTTATTCTGACTGGGGAAATTAAATCAAATTAAAGAATAGGAAGATATAAATGACTGTGACCATTCAAGAAATTATTTTATTAAAAGAAATGTATAAAGTCTCAATCTATGTAAAAGGGAGGTACTGTTTGTTTTTAAAGATAACGGATATGAAGAAAATCTGACAAACAAACTCATGCTGAAAAAATCGTGCTCATGCTGCATGTTTTCAAAAATATGGATGTGAACTGGGCATTCTTTACCCGCGAAATGAACTTAAGCAGTGAGAGATAATTTCATTGTATAAAATCAATATCAATAAAATTCCATTATAAAGAAATTTGAAGCAAAACTAACTTAATAAGCCACATGAACAAAGGAGAATGGGAAAAGCAAAAGTAGTAAGGATTTCCAGTTTCTCGGTCAAGATCGATATTTTCTATCAATTCCAAACCACAAAATTTTGCCGCACTTATTGTCTCTTCCCTGGAAATGTAAATTTCAAAAAACAGATTCAAAGATTGATAAAACGATGTATTGGAATACTTCGTCACCCTTGACTCCAACTTTCCATCAATAACAACAGCTGTGTATTTTAACATGAAACTATGAAGTTGAAGAACATGCTACAGTACTTTTAACAGATATAAATAGGTCATTAATCAACCAAATATATGTTAAAAAGTTTACTTTGTGTGTAAAGGAGGCATACCGCAAGCATACTCCAAATTCTTAATAATCGTTTTATGTTCCTCTGAAGAAGAATGATATTTGTCAGTTTTTAGTAGATCATAAACAAGGAAAAATCCCCCCGGACGCAAAATCCGATTTATTTCTTGTAGAGCTGGTTTCAAATCCTCCAAATATTTCAATGCATAAACCTGAAAAAATATATGGAATCTTAGATTGCAATTTCCCGGTGCACTTTCTGCACCAATAAATTAGTGTGGAAAAAATAATGAATTGATTGAATATTGTGACAGAATTTTCAACAAAGGCAAACATAATTCAGGGGGTAAAATGGATCATTTGATGGTTCTGTGGTTATCAATGTATGCTAACATTGCTTTCAACTCAGAAATCATTTTAATTATATAACTCATCATACGTCATTTTATTAAATATAATGATCAGAATTTGAGATATAGCTCAGTATTTCTCTATCACGGCAGATAAAATATTCTTAATTAAACTTACCGCATATGCACAATCATAATGACTATCCATCAATGGTAAACAGCAACAGTTCCCTTGCACAATGCAGCAATTATCGAGACCTTCATTCCGGAAGCGTTCATTTCCAATTACCACTTCATTCCCTACTATTGTCACACCAGTCAAATCAGCTCCGGTAATAGCTAAATCGTGCATAACACCACCAATGCCACATCCAATATCTACACATTTTTTACCTAAATTGAACTTTATGATCCGTTTGACAGATCACAGTAGTCATACCAAGTATCCTCGTCAAACTGCTCAAATGTATATGATACCTTTGGTAAGTTTCAAACAGTGGCCAATTCGCTCATGAAGTTCTTTTAGTGCATCTGTCAGTGATTGCTGTTCACGTCGAGGTGGTGCAAAATGAAAACTCCCACTGAAGTATTCATCGATAATGACGGACATGACGGAATAATAGTGCATCGTAACCAACGAATAGTCCGATTTTGCTTTTGCTTCTCTGTACAATCGATCATGTTCTTCAGCAAATATTTCCTGAATTTCCTGTCATTATAAAGGATAAGATTAAATTTTCTGAAAGAACATTAGGATATTTTGAAAAATCAAGAAATCATAAAGCGTTCCATGCCCGCAACTACCATACTCAAAAAACCTTCTTTATTTTGTTTTATTTCGAATTCAGTTCTTTCTCCAATATTTCGTTTGTCTTAAATACATGGCAAGTACAAGGATAGACATCAACTTTTATTTCATTAATAGATAATTTCAAATGAAGTTATATTATCAACAGGAAGGACTATCGAAAATGATAAATGACTAATCCAGAAAACTATGTAACAAAAAAAAAATCATTTAAAATATTCAAGGTGCATTTTATTTAGAATCACAAACAGTCCGAATGAAGGAGCAATTAAAAGGATATAAAGTGATGGTAATGGTGATTCGACATCGTAAATACATCCGACTCGTAAATTTACTAAGTGATCGCTCATTTTTGAATTGAAATTCAACAATCTTTCCTGTCTCGAATGTAAGTACCCTTTTACATGTCATGTAAAAACATAAATTCATGAACTTAATGAAAGTACCCTTTTACGTATCATGTAAACATAAATTTATAAACTTCAAATCACTCTAATCCAAAGCATCAAATGTTTAAATTATTAGCAGCATCAAATATCTATCTGAGAAAAAATCCCTTCAAGAGAAGAAATTACAGATATTTAGGAACTAAATTCTTTCATTGAATTATATAATAATATTGCCCATCTATCAATTTCTTGCAGCACTTTTGCCAGTTAATTCTTATGATTCTCTATTCTGGTTTAAGTCGATTCTATTAACAAATTGTATGATCGTCTCAGAAATAAGATTTTAGATTGGAAGGTAATAGAAGCAAAAAAAGATTATCAATTAGTAAAAATTTACAATTATCTCTTTATCAAGCGTTTTTCCATAAGAAATTACACAACTGTATTTTCATTTGATTTTGTCAAAATTTGCGCTCATATTCTTAGACTTAAAAAAATCTTAAGTTTATCAATGGTTAAGTATGCAGATGATTTCATATACAGATTTAAACAATTAAAAGATTTGAAATTCTCAATGCAACATGGAAGACGGTACAATAAAAAAGCTTCTAAAGATCTTAAAAAATCACTGAATCTCGTACTCTCCCTTCAATTTCAATGAAACTATGGAAGTGCTTTATTTGACAGAAAAAAGCAAGTTACCAAATCTTCTCGTCGAAAATGTCGTAGTAATTTGAAAAACTTCGATGTTAAATCAATCGACATGATGAACAGAATATTGTATCACGCAATGGTCGCTTTTCTGTAGACAAGAGAGATTTTGTGGAGTGATCATGAAAATTGGTATCAATATGGCATCGAAACATTGCCATGATTGTAACAGTGTTACCCCTTATCACTATGCAAAAACAAGGACAAAACTATGGAGGGCGTGCAGATATATATACATATACACACAAACACACACATACACACACACATACACACACACACACACACACACACACAATCTACAAGAAATATTACAACTGCGACATAAACGTCTTATACAAAGGGAACACAAGAAAATCATACTTTTAGTTCCCCATCATCTTCTAATCTTCAAAAAGCAAAATAATGGAGGAACTTGCAATCGATCGCAAGAACTGAATAAATGATTTCTTTCATCAACGTATGCATGCCAAAGCAAAGAAACAATCCCTACTTTTGCAAATTGAAACAATAAACTTCTTTTCTTAAAACATTTTGTTTATAATCCGTAAATTATTAAAAATATTCGGATGAATATACATTCCTGAGTACAATGTGTATACATATTTGTCTAGAACACTGATAAGTTGGAAACAGAAAAACTGATCACTTTTAATTGTTCGCGTTGGAAAGAGGTAAATGAAGGATCAGTGTTTTGGTGAGTGCAGCAGCACGGACACTGCTGTAGCCCTGAAAAAAAACTTATTTACATATAATTATAAAATCATGACTTCGTGTATAGCAAGTTAATCTTCAAATATCTCAATTTTTTTTCGATTTATATAAATTCAATTAAAATCCACATTGGCATAGCTGTTAATTAATTTTGATCGCAGAACTATATTACTGTAAACCAATAAAAAAAAATTCATGAAAAAAAAAATTCAGACATGCATATTGGAGAAAAAACACAGGTGTTCCTGGAATACATGTCGGCCACATTTTGGACGAATTGGATTGAATAAAAACTAACTAACAAATATTAGTCATAAGAAACACAACTTCTATATCTAACCATTTCTTCCCACAGGGAAAGAATTTATAAACCAAATCCCCCACCTGCCACATACGACTAGCACGGCTTTGTCCATGTTGATAATCTGCAATACCACGGATCAATGCCCAGCTATCAATTCGTGAGCCATTTATGGCAGCAATAACGGAATCGAAGCCAGCATCAACAGCACGTAAATTATGATTTGTGGCGAATTTGTCACGCAATTGAGCCGTAGCACCGCTCGTATCTTCACCAACCTCAAATAAATTGCTCTAAGGGCCTATTGGCAATTTTTTCTGTATCTCATACTTTGTTTCAAGCCGATCTTATCACTCTTCTCTGTTCTCTTTTCAAACGCTTTGCTTAAAAATAATAAGTTCCACTCTGTATAACAGAACTGTCAATTGGAGTACTGATTTGTAAGTTTTAAAATAAAACTATAGACATATTGAAATGAGGAGGAACGAAAAACGGGAAATTTTGGCAAAATAATCGCTAAACCCAACAGATCTAAGGAAAACATTCTAAAAGAAATTTTACAAAATAACCTGCTCTTCATTAGTAAATGTCTGCTTTTTATATGAAACCATTGCTCCAATGGAACCAACATGGACTACCGAGTTAACTCGTTCTGAATTCGGATGTGGAATGACAACCACCTGCCCACTACCTGGAACAAAAAAAGATTCACTCCTATAGCAGTATAAATCTCGAACACTGACTAGGAATCTAATCAATATGTCTTCATTTCTACAATTTTCAGAACTTGCAAATTCTCCTTTTTCAAAAACCACATACACTATTTATCTTGATTTGAAATCAAATTAATTAGCTTCTCTCTGTAACTTATCTCACCTACGGGCACAGCCAATAGATCGGCTTGGGGTGGCGGTCTTGAAAAACTCATGTCGCCATTGGCAGCATCCAAATGATCAATGGTTGTTTTTGTTATCGAATTCCATTCTGCTATCATTTTTTCGTCCCTGAAAAATTATGGAAGAAAAGGATTAACTTTGCTTACCTTACTTCGTAATTACAACTATTTCACTCTCTTTTACAACTCCTTCTAGTGATTGTCATATTTGCTTGGTTGAAATTCGATATTTTTAGTTTCTCCTCAAATGTTCATTATAAAAGTGAATCTTACATATTTTTAGCAATATGAGTAATGATTGCATCTTGAGGATTCCAATTTCGAACTAAGAAGCCATTCACGTGCTCTGTTGCTCTATCAACAGTGTAGGCGTGAGCAAACACATAAGAATTCGGATCGGGACCACTGACAACGACATCACCAAGACGTACGTGCCGTGTAGCATCCGTGTAATGAGCAACACCACCACCAACACCGACGATAAACACATGCTCAACATGTTGAAAATTACCAAGGAGACGAGTAGTGATTGAGCCTGCAGATGTTGTTGCTTCACGACTATCACCTGTAAATCAGCACCATTGATATAAAAACGAAATTTCAATAATCATACGCTTGCAATATTTCACGATAGCGAGGAGAGATAGTAGTGGAAGAGGACTAAAAGGTTTAGACTTAGACTCTGAATAACCAACAATTTTTGGAGAATTTATCACAAACAAGTGGACGAAGCCCTTTACCACAGTGGTAATTTATATCCTTACCACTGCTGTAATGTGCCGTCGGATCGTCAAGGATGACGATATCGACAGATTCCTGAAACTTTTAGCTATTGTTACTTTTCTTTGCTAAACTGGTGATCGCTTTTTGAAACCTAAGTCTTTGAAATTTCTCCCCCCAAGAGATAAAGTTAAAAATGGCAATTTGTTATCAAAGTCTACAAATCGAACTATAGAATAAACGAAATACACACCAATAACAGCCAGTTTCGTAGCAACAACCCGATGTTTTCCAATCCATCCAAGGGTATAAATATTGGAGTCACCACCAGATCGATAACGATGAACGGTCGTACTATTATCAATGATCGCATCAATACTTTGTTTCTCAGCAAACAAACAAGTTAAGATTGCGACAGTGGGATGATCACGAAGACTGAAGCTGCTTTGAGTTCGAGACAATTCAACTGCAAGAACGAAAGGAAATGAATAAATTCGGAAATGAATAAATTAGAAACTTTATTTCTGCTCATCTGAATTCTTTCAGCACAAAATTATGTAAAACGTATCCAAAATAAAACTGAGAATGTGCTCGATGATTACATGATCGCCGTAGTGTTTTTTTATTGCAAAAAAATCTTCTTTCCAATTAGCTGAAAAAATAGGGGGGCCTTTAAAAAAATTTATACATAAAAAACTTACTTTTGTCAGCAGCACTCACACGAATCCATTCATTCTGTAATTTTTGTACAATACCAAGTGCTTCTAGTTCATGGAGAAATCCATCAACTTCCTTGTTTGTACAACGCAGAGATCTAAAGTTTGAAAATTTTATTAGTAAATTTATTTAGAAAGCAATAAAGTTAAAGCATAAACATATAGTTCATAAAGAAACGTTT
The DNA here is from genome assembly GCA_900537255.1 of Acanthocheilonema viteae. Classification (NCBI taxonomy): domain Eukaryota; kingdom Metazoa; phylum Nematoda; class Chromadorea; order Rhabditida; family Onchocercidae; genus Acanthocheilonema; species Acanthocheilonema viteae. The sequence continues at coordinate 3,726 of UPTC01000133.1, read as the reverse complement.
TTATTAAAAGTAAGATAATTTAATTATTTAACTCTTTTATCTCAAATAACACATACATAATCTTATATTTATAATTTCGGGAAGGGTCCATGAGAATGCAAAAATCTAGAAAAGATGATATTATCAAAAAATTGAATTAATATACTTTCAAAAATATTTATTAAAAGTGCACAACTTACTCCGCAATAATATGCACAGATAAGCCATTTGGATATGCATGTTCCAGAACTTCTTGAACATGAGCTATAGTAACATTTTCAACTTCCGAACCAGAATCTGGGAAGAAATCAATAAAAGAGACAAGGCAAAATTGATTTTGATTAACATGAATCTGCTAACAGATCAGACAATTTATTACTTCATGATCAATCAAAACAGAAAAGATCGCTTATACAAATTTACAAACACTTTATTGATAGTGACAAAGAAAATCTCAATGAGCAAGTTTTTTACTTCATCTCTAAGTTATTTAGAAAACTTTTGCACTTATTAAACCTACCATACTGCTTAGGATCAGGCATTTGATATGTTTCATTTTCTTTCGCAAACTGCATATCAATTTCGATTTCTCGCAGTGCAACATAACCGTTTTGCATGAGCTTCAAAATTCGCTTCAGAAATGTCACATAATCTGAAATTTACTTCCATATGACTTTTTTTTTTAAAGCAAAGTTCTTGACATTAAATTTGATTAGTCACACCTAGCAAAAATGGTCCTACTTCATAGACTATTTCAATGTTTAATAGCAGTGCCACTTATTCGGATAAAGCTACAAGTATTTATATAAAACAAAAATATTTATATAAAAATTAGTTCTTATTTTTGCTTTAAAAATACCTCTTGGAAAAATGCTAACAAGATCCCGGAAGAACTGCTGAGCTACAGCATGCTTGTCAGCATTTTCAATATCTTCGAAGAACCGGAAACGAAAGCAGCGGTTTTCCTGAAAAGAAAATTTATTCCGTCTTATAATAGCTAAAGAGCTTTGCCCATAAAAAGAAATATATTTCCCTACCACTGCAAAAGCTTGTATGAAATATAAAAAAATAGAAAAAATTTCATAGAAACAAGCAAATCAATAAGAATGGAAAAGCATGGAATATTAGGAATTCGATACAATGTGGTGTTGCTTATATTGTACACGGTTTTTTTTTTAATTTCCAATGTAAAGGAGAAGGCACTCAGATGAAAATATGCATATATTTATATGCAAATTAAATAAGCTGAATAAATTAGAGAAAGCATGCACAAAAAGAAATGAATGAGAAAACGAAACAAAAAATATTTATGATTTTGAAGCACAGTCGACATAGTAATCGTTTGTAACATATAAAACTTAACCTGTTTCTTCATATCTGCATTTCGTAGCCACACAGAAAAGTTGAGCGCTACATCACATTTTAAGTCTAAAATAATAATTAAGCTTATCTTATCGCACATGAAGCTGTGAAAGTGAGAATATAAGACTCAATAGTCTCTCTTTTATATTACGTACAAATTAAGCAGCAAAAAATTAGACAAACTTGGTTTTCCATCGGTAAGCTTATTGATAACAATTCCAGTATGTTCTCCACCTGCAACATGCAATATTTGATCGTATTCAACATCGATATTCCTGGAAATTTCTAAAAATTTAATTAAAGCTCCATGCACTAAGCAATAATAAATCAGGAAGATATGAGCGTATTGAAAAAAAATGTAACAGAGAATGAAGCTTTTCAAATAACAATTTGCAATAGATAAGTAAGTACTAAAGCATTTTTTTTTTCGCCAAAATTCACCGTTTTCAGAGTTCGACCATTACATTTATACGAGTCAACTGTTAGATGACTATAGTTTCAACATAAGACTCAAAAAATTCTCAGGTTTAAAAACCATCAGTGCTCATTTAAATGATTATGCATTCCGTAATTATGGAAAAAATTACTGGGAAGATGAAAACATGTTTTCCTATTTTTGAAGAATATGCGAAATATTTACACTTCTAAATTCATCTTCCCCTATTCAAATGATAAGAAAAACTACCAGTTTCTTTTTTTCAAATTTATGAAAGTCTTTTTCCCTAATGGCTGAATGGAACAATAATTTTCTATTTCACTTATAAATAGACAGAAAAATAATGATTATTCCTGTAATTTTAGAGATGAAGCTCTTCGTTCCCTAATTTTAGAAACGGGAGAAGTTTGAGATTTTTTCATTCAAAAATTCGAAAAAGTGAACAATGAGTAATAATGATTCTTCCAAGTTAGTTTCCATATCAACAATAATGGTTCTTCCAGGTTAGTTTTCCATATCACACTTATCTTCACCTCATTTTATCAGATCAAACAGCTTCGAAATCACTTACTAGAAATTTCCTTTTTTCAACTCGTCTTATATTTTCCTTTCTTCGGATCAATGTAAGAAAACTTACCGTGAAATAAGCACCACGTTATGCTCTGGACTTTGTACAAGCGGTGAAAGTACCACGAGTCCGCCGTAATGAGGTACTTTCGTCGCTACCATTTTTCCAAACAATCGCCACCGTGAACCAAAAAAGCTGCTCTCACTTGCTGCAACACTTATGGAAAAGCGATCTGAAAAATTACGGAACAGGAAATCGAATCCGTCGTCGCATACCTTTTGTGAGATATCTATCCGTGTAATCCACCCGTATTGGGCCCAAATGCATGCGCACTTAAAGTTCGCAGTTAGCGGCCATTTCAGTGCCAAATGTACTAAAGTAATAGGAAATATAGCATACGACAGACATTAAATAATAAAAAGGACAGGTGAGCTTACAACCAAAAAAGCCGAACTAAATTCGCAAAAGAGAAGTGAAAAAAAGGCTTGGACCCGTGCTCCCATTTGTTTTACTCCTTGAACCATCTCGATTTACCAGGTGGATTCTGTAACATATGCTTTTAAAAATACTCAAAGGCTTTCTAACTTGGACAATTTTATTCGTCAGTCATCTGAAACAGGCTAAAATTGTGCATAATTTCTCAAAGAAAATTTGAATGTCAATGAAATTCCAATCAATTTCAGTTTTGCACTAAGATCGGCCAGATTGCTGATAATGAGTTGACTTATACAGGACTAATTGCTACTTCATTCAGTGTTAACAAATTTAAAATAAAAGCTATTGAATTGGCAGTTAACCTAAGCTAAACCATCGGAAATAGAAAAAAGGGAAAATAAAGGATCATTGATGAAAGTAGCAATTGGGGTGAGAAAAAAAACTTCCGCAAAAATTTTGATAGCAATCGGAACCAACCAGTTTTATGGAGTAAAAAAAAGAAGAGTGAGTCATATGGAGAGATAAGCAACGGAGAAAATTTAAGCCTTCATCATGCAAAGATAATCATAAATAAGTTCACGCAAATTTGATCTCGATTCAGTGTAAACCATTTACTTCACTGTCTGCAAGCGCTTGAATGCTCTCTGCTAACAGCTGTCTGTTTCAGCATGTTTCTCTGTATGAGAGATGATGTAACTGAAGGAAAATTGAGCACCAAATCTTTTTCCCGAAGCTTTATCAGGAAAGTGAGAATATCTTTGGAATTAAAAGTATTGCTAAAGTTTTGAGGATTATAATTACTTTTCTTAACGAGTAAAAATATTACCAATCCTTACTCTGAAATATATTCAAAGGGAAATCTTTAATGCCATAAATTTCAATTAAAATAGCATGATATGTTTATAAAATGAAGCTAAAACTTAAAAATGTATTATAATCAAATTTG
>UPTC01000132.1:20659-64377 GCA_900537255.1 Acanthocheilonema viteae | reverse complement strand
GTGACGGAGAAGAGTTGTATGACAACCTCAAAAAGTAGTCATAAATTGCATGGTTATAATGGACCATTATGTTACACATCACCGGAAGATCCGGATCGTATATCACCAACTACGGCTTCCGGATCAACCGTTACAACAATCGTAACATCACGGTATAACGAAAGGTCTAGTTTCTTAAACAATTTTTTCATTTTCAATACTTACAATAATGCATGACATCAAAAGTTAATAAACATTTTGATATTCAATTTCAATATTTCATACTCCTATTTATGGCTCAATCATGGGATATTATTTATTCATTTAAAATATTATTCGTATCTAATATTTCATATTAATGCATAATGTTTTAACTAATAAATAAGAGGCAAAAGTTTCATTTTCAATTATTTCTTCAATTCTTTTTTCGTTATTTAATTCATGCTTCGCTATTGTGAAGTATGAATTAAATATTTAAGGAATAAATTAAATGCATTTAGCTTGCACAAAAAAAATAAAAGGAAAAATTGTTCTATTAATTAACTAATTATTGTTAGTCATATTTTTTACACTATATCTTATTGCTTTGTTTAACCTTTTAAGACGTTTTTACTGCTTTAAAATGTTATTATTTGATGTGATTAACATATATTTGTTTTAGTGATTTAGTTCAATTATACAAAAAATAAAGTTGTATTTAAAATTTTGAATTTCTAATTGGAAATTATTCAAATTACAGAATACTCTTTATGATCTCTCATAATACTCTTTACATTCCAACCAAGATTACTTAAGCTAAAAATAACTAGTCTACTATAGTTCTTCGGAAGACGACGTCAATAAGTCCACGTGCGATTTGTCATCTACAACATTTGTTCCAAACAGTACAAGTGAGATATTTGAACCGGACGATGAACCGCTTGTGGAACCATGGAAAGATGAAATTGAGGAGAATGTCTTACCATTTAAGTTTATTATTTACACACTTCGACTAATTTTTTCCTTTTCTTTCTTTTTCATTGATTAAAGCAATGGGCAAAAGAAAATCTTAAAATTTTTAATTTTTCATGTCTAGTAATAATTTTATCACTGAAAATTTGAAATGTTTAAAAGGAAATCATTAAGGATGATTTTAGTGGTTGAAAATCCAGATATGAACGAAATTATGACAAATTTGGAAATATTTGTATCGTCACCAGCAAGAAGAAATGTCACTTATAAATGTCGCATAACTCGGGACAAGAAGGGAGTTGATCGCGGTATTTATCCAACCTATTATCTACATCTTGAAAAGGATGAAGAAAAAAGAGTATGTAAACGTATATGTATTCATACATTCAATTGAAAATAAAAATTATAAATTAATTTTGGAAATACAATACATTACTAGGAATATTACAAAATTAAGATGTCGTGATTTTGTGACCAGTTAACATCGCTGAAAATTAAAATATTTTACAAAAATTTAGCCAGACATTGCGTCTAAATGGAATAATTTGATAGTTTCATCGATAAATATAAATAGCGATAACCGGATGATAATCTGAATAATATAAGATATTCAAATGTATTTTAAAAAATAATTAATTTATCCAAATGTTTTTATTAAAAGATAAATTTTCGATGCACAATAATTATGAAATTTAATTAATATTTTCTAAATTTGCAAAAAAATTATCCTAAAAAAATTTTCATTTTGAAAAATATGAATGAAGACTAATTTATTTTTTAGATTTTCCTTTTGGCTGCGCGAAAAAGAAAAAAAAGCACCACAGCTAATTATTTGATTTCAATCGATCCAACCGATTTGAGGCGTTACGGCAATTCTTTCGTCGGAAAAGTCAGGTAAATATCGTTTTGAATTTCGAAGATTTAAGTTTTGATATTTTATGAGCTTATAAATTCGGTTTGCATTAATCTAAGTGCTATCAGGAAAGTTGCAAGATTTATATTCAGTAAGTTTCATTATTTCTTGATGGGGAAACATTTTGGGATCACATATAAGCAGTTTATTGATGTTAGCTATTAAATCGTCCTTGCAGTAAACCTACCTACTAATCGATTTCTACCTAACCGTTGCCATATCAAAATGTAACAGATTTTTAATTAATAACCAATTAAGCCAATCATCACTTTACTACTATCGTATTTCATGTAATTAATGAAATATGTCATTTAATTATGCTGAACGAAAACATATTAATTACACCAAAGAAATTCAAATATTGTAATTAGTGATCTGAGCAAATGCGTCGAAATTATAATATTCAGTATAAATATTTTTTCAAAATTTAGATCAAATGCTTTGGGTACACAATTTACATTGTATGATAACGGTGAAAATCCGAAGAAATCATGGGTCATTGGTGATTCCATAAGACAAGAACTTGCAGCTGTCATTTATGTAGGAATGCTTGATTTATTTCAAATTTTTTGGAATCTGAAAGTTCTCCCTAATTTTTGCATATTTCATTGAAGCTAATTATGAATGCAATATATTTATAAGATCAAGATATAGAATTATGAAAGAAAATTACAGAAATTTTAAATTGAAAGAATTGAAACAAGAAAATTCAAAAAATTATGAGATGTATGGACATGTGTTTTGTGTGAATCGAATTATTTATTTCTATTAATTTGCATATCATTTCAGTTACCAAGTTCTATCACCTTGCAAAATTTTGAATTTTATATTTTAGGATACCAATGTTCTTGGTTTCAAAGGCCCGCGTAAAATGACTGTTTTAATACCCGGCATTTGCGATGCTGAAAATTATCGACGTCAAGAAATCCGACCTCTACTAGTAAAACTTATGTATTGCCTGAATTATAAGTCTAACCTACGTTTGAATTTGATTTCAGAAAAACTTAGTTTAATCTTTTACTTGCAATTAAAATTTATAGGAAACGATTGAAAGTTTTTTTTGCAAAACTTTGATTTTTGAGGAACAAGAATCAATTCTGGAAAGATGGAAGAATCGAAAAGCGGATGATTTGATAGCCATGCATAACAAAAGCCCTGTTTGGAACGAAGGTTTTCTTTTTTAAATAATTCCACTAAAATTTTTTTCCTGTTCTGAAATTAAAGTTAAAAATGTTTAACTGTTGACAACGCTACTCTTTGCTCAAATTAGAAAATCTTATAGATTCTCAATCATACGTCCTTAACTTCCATGGTCGCGTTACCCAACCATCAGTAAAGAACTTTCAAATCATTCATGATGCTGATCGTAAGTTCTCCCAATTTTCACTTTCAGAAGCCAATGACTGAAGAAAGCTGTAAAATTATAAAAACCAAATAGAAACATGTCAAACTAACTTTATCATGAGATGATCTTTATATTATAGTAATACATATACTCTTCTTTTTTTATATATCATAACGCAATTTAGTCGAATTGATACGATACTTATCAATTTCTCTTACTTTTTTCTAGCCAAGTATATCGTAATGCAGTTTGGTCGAATTGGTTATGATGCATTTACGATGGATTTTCGTTATCCATTATCGGCATTACAAGCATTCGGTATCGCTATGACCAGTTTTCATGGAAAAATTGCGTGTGAATAATTGAACATCAACTGATTAATTTGTAATATTTAGTGTCTTCGTGATTTTATCATGTATAAAGATCTACTGTGTTTCTGTCAGTTCGACAGCATTACTGTTAGCAGCTATCAAAATCACTGATGATAAGAGAATTGTAGTAATTTCGAACATTTTCGCTTCAGACTTCAGAAAGACCATTATACAAACTCGTATAAAAATTGATATTTTTCTAACTTTATGATAATTCATTTATTATTCCTTTCTGAAAAACTATGCAAAGCAATAAATCTAATAAGTTCTAAATATTAAATGTAGACTTAAATTAACAATGAAATTTTTTTAAATCAAGTCGTAACATTGTGTTATGAAGTAAACAACACAAATTACACATTTTTTCTCTCTTTGCACACATCGCTCCTCCTAAAAACTAATACGAAATAGTTTTTTTGATCCCAAATACTCATCAAATCGATAAAAAAACATTTTGTCAACTATTTCCTCTAACATTCAGTTTTGACCGATCGTTTAGAGGTTCTATCAAAAATTTCATCTATTTGATGCAAATAGATGATTTCTCAAAATAATTTCAAGTTTTCATATTAGAACTTAAAGCTATCAAATAGCATTTCAAATTTTCACATAAATTATTTGAAAATCAGTAAAAATTTAGAGAGGAAAAAATTGGGTTGGAATAAAATTTAAGTATACCGACAGATTTGGACCTTATGACTATACTTCAACAGATCCGTAAAAAAAGAAAAAAAAAACCTGTTTGGAAGCAAATACCTATGACTCATTTAGAGCAAAAGACAAATCAATCACGCAAAATTTTGCTATCAAAATAATCACTGCATTGCATTTTTGATAGTCACCATCATACATTTGATTTTGTCACCTCTTAAAATTGTCATTATTTCTTTTATGGTAAAAAAATTTAAATTGTAATTTACTATTATTAATTTTAATAAAGATGTGTTATTTATAGTTAATCAATTTGCTAATTAGTTTTTACAAAACCTCAATATTTGTTTTGCTGCTTTCAGAAAATTAAAAAAAAAAATTGTAGTGCTTATTGTAATAAAATAATGAAGTATTAAAGTATTTAAGAAGGATCTATTAACGAAAAAATTAGGAATGATATGAATGATATCACTACGAGCCTACTCAACTTTAGTTTGCAATTTTCAAAAATCAAATGTGCAAGGAATAGAGTAAAAACAAAGATTGTTATTTTGATTAATTAATTGACAGGGACTCAGTAAATTATATTGTCCCTCCCCATCTTGCTCTCTTTCTTTCTTATTGAATTGCGACACCTTTTGTGACAATTTGATTAATCAATATTCCTATTTTGATCACCTAATTAATCAAGATAAAATTGTGAAATTTGAAATCAATACTGTTTTTTCTCTTAAAACATTTGCCTCCTTTTATCCATTAGTCAACTTCGGTCAATTCAACCTTTCAAATCAAGCAAGGAATCAATGAAATTAATTGACAGGAGTAAATTCCATTCATATCACAATTTTCTATATTACATCGTTCTTTTGACAGAAAAAAATGTTATAAGCGGACAAATAAGAAATCCAAACAAAATTCTTGCCTATTTCTCAAAAAATAATCGTCAAGCAATTACCAGTTAAATCGTAATTTTAATTTTGACAATTTTTATGGGAAAATATGCACAAAGAAAGTGCTTTTTTACCCCTGATCTTCTTCATCATATTCTACCAACAAACAACAGTCACAGGCTTCCGACAACAATCTGTTGGTGTCCGAGGTCGTCTTCTATGTGGTAATCAAAGTTTGCCAAACACACAAATAAAATTGTGGAATAAAAATAAAATTGGTCGGTGATAACACAATCATTATTTGATATAATTATTGTCAGAAATTTCTGAAAGGATTAACTAACTTTTAAGTTAACCAGCTAATTTTATTTTGTCTTTTTTTTCTAAAAATTAACCTGAAAATAGATTTAAATATAATTATAGTATTTTCATTTTGTTATATTGTTTAAAAAATGATCAGAGTTAATAAAATTCTAAAAGTTAAAATATCAAATTTATGATAAACTTTGATTTAATACAAGAAAACTGTAGCTTTAATTCATCACTTTAGGCACGGATGATCAATTAGCAGCAATGAAGACGAATGCAGACGGGAGTTACGAGTTAAAAGGCGGCATTGGAGCAATCTTTGGGCTGGATGTCGTTTTGAAAATTTATCATGATTGCGATGATGGAATCATGGTAAAATAAACATTACTAATATTGAGGCTATTGATGATTTCTGGTTAGATATCACACAATAAGAAGGATTCTTTTATTTTGCAGATTTGTTCGAATTTTTATTTTTTGGCGTTCTCCGCACTTTCTGCAGTACTTATCAATATCATTTATTTTTTCTCGTTTAATTACGATCGCATCATTACAACCTTATCATATCGTCACTGTACGATCTTATCATTCATACGTCTTACCATGCACATGATGACAAGGGGTGGAGATCGAGTTTTTACAAATTATTACCGTACATATTTATTTCCAATACAAAACAGGATTACAATAAATTTTTTAGCCCTGTCAGAGGAAAGTAGTGCTCGGTATTCCGGATGACTATGTCACTCGTTCGAATGATGTGGAGCAGTGGTTCAATGCGGGAATACTGAACATGCAATTCAAATTTCCAAATGAAGAACGAAGCTGTATAAATTGATAAAAATCAAAAATGATACCTGAATTACATTACGTGAATCATATCACTTATCACTTGCTATAGTGACTTAAATAGATCTTACCACATTCATTCATTTACTCACTTATACTGCTTATTATTCACTCCATGATTTGATAAGGGGGAACAAAGTTATGGAGAGATTCATTTTTTTCTTCAAATTTTATAAATTTTACAGCTACCATCTTATCTTTATTTGAAATTCGAAATTAAGACTTCAAATAAAAATTTAAATGAAAGTGTCCTTATGTTCCGAATCATCATTCGAAAATTGTAATTGTTGATGAAAGTCACTTAACATAATATTTTAACTTTACTTAGCACTTGTTTAATTAAAAATTACCGGATTTGAATTCAATATAAAGCACACAGTCAATTTTTTGATTTGTTTTTTTAAAGTAAGCAAATTTCTTACTTTAACATTGATTTAACTATTTTATCAATTTAAATTATAGATGAATTTTGTTGAAGTTATCTTTTTAGTGAAAGTCCATGTTTATCACTCAATTTAAAACATTCTCTTTAAGTGAAAAGTAAAGGGAAGAGATGAAGAGAAAAATAAAAAAGAAGAGTAAATTTGATAGAAGTATACAGTAGCAGTAAGATTACTACTACCCTACAAGCTTACACCGCAATGACAAAAATTCCTTTTGTTCTGTTTAATACTAAATGAATTAGAGTCTTGATAGGAATACCTAAGCATTGATTGCATTCGCATGTAAATTTGTGGTTATTTACTTGGACATGTTCTTTGGATAAGATGTTAGAAATTTTTAAGCGTATATTTATATGCGTTTATTTAACCTGCTTTTCATGAATGCAGTTCCATCCCAGCAGACCAATTTTGAATCTCTACCATACCACCCAACTTCCCTAATACAACTAGACTTTCTCTCTGCACCTCAATCTCCCCGAGATTCCTCAGAAACCGTTCTACAATTTACAACCTGAGTGTCGCAGTGAGTCTTCAGAACAACCCTTCGGCCGTGTTAATTCTTAACACTCCTACGAGGTTGAGCTTTCGAAAGTACCTGACGTTGTCTATGGGTGTTGACCTGTTAGGTGGCTAAGGTGCGAGAGGGCCTGTTGGGGATCGAAATCGAAGTTGAGGTTGGAATTATACAATTCTGCAGAAGGTCCTATTTAATATACATGAATTAGAGTCTTAATATTGATTGCATTGGAATGTAAATTTGTAGTTATTTACTTAAAGAAATATTAATTTCAGATTTTTCGGACCAGATGTTAAAAATTTTTAAACGGTTATTCATACACATTTACTTAACTTACAAATAAATTCCCGCTTTTAATTAATCATTGTGCAGATATACGCGGATCGCAGGAATGATAGTTTACTCTAAAACGTTTATTCTAAAATTCCTCTTTTAATTTTCATGGGTTTTGTAATTGCAATTTATTTAAAATGAATTTATTTATTTTATTCAAATTTTGGAATAACTCGGCTATCCCAACTAATATTCGAATTAGGTTATAAATTCTGATTAATTGCTAATTTTTACTTGGTTTTTGATTCAGCTTTGGTCAATGGGAATATCTTTTAAATTATTTCTTTTTTAATTTCATCCAAAATTTAAAACAAACTTTTCCAGACAATTTTAAAATTAATTTAACAGCTAGAATAGTTTTATCATTTCTAATACGTTTTCAAACTAACTGATTTCACTTTATTTGTCGGATAAAAGACAAAAGTAATGATGACCAGTATGTCTTGTCTTTTATCTATTTGTAAAATTAATGCATGTGTTTTTTGATTTTTTGGCAAAGTTTTTTTTTTCAGTTTTTGACTTAAAGTGAACACGGAATAGTGTCACGTGTGAAGACACTTATGGCAGCTTTCAGTAAATTTGCAAAGCAGTGGCTTTGTATCGTACGATTAACAGGTAAACTTCACATAATTTGCACATTCTAATCAATGTATCTTTATAGTGATAATAAATTTACAAATATTTATATTTTGTATATTTAAAGCATATTTTTTGTTCTGATGCACAGGTAAGGTTGAGCTGAAAGATGTAAGTAAATAAATTAAATGGTGTAAAGACATTAGAAAGTAAATATGAATGATTGATGTAAGTGTGACTAATTAAAAACAGAAATAGACACAAAAGATAATTTATGCATAACAATTTTAATATGGATGGAATATTTATATCGATGAACTTAATTATTTCCATAAATGATTCTTTTTCATATTCCTTTCAACAATTTTTTGCATTTATCAAGAACTGCTTAAACTGATTGCAAAAAATTGGACCTCCTCTTCTGTTTTGTGAATGGATTCCTAATTAAATCTTAGCGTCTCCACTAACTAACTTATCCGTAGTTAGCATGGAAAAGCTTTCCAAACATAGACTATTTATTATGGATCGAAATGTAATGAAGCCCTATATTTCCCATTTTTTTTTTCTATCCAACTTTCAAATTCTTAAAATGAGACGTAGTAATGGCGTACTGCACAGCATTTCTGTTCCAATGGTGGTCGAATCATTGCCGACCAAAATTTTTTTATTTAAATTCACGAGCCATTCTAGTTCTAAATTCCTTTCGAGATTTGTTGTATTTACTACCATCTTCATTGATTTAACAATATATAATGAAGCCACTCAAATTTATGTCAAATTACCATACTGCTTTCAAACAGTATATTACATTAACTTAATTATAAAATATTTCAGTTTCACCAGTAAGATTTTCATCAGATCGAGTTTTCTACAGACGTCCATCAGTGCTTTATTTCAATCGCTGTAAGGATGTCGCTCATTTTTACGTAGTCGGCCTTGGTATTATGCCAGTGATTTTGCTCCTTGGATTTATCCATATCGTATATGGTAATTTATCCATCTACAATATTGAAATCTAATCAATTTTAATGCAAATTCTTCCTGTTACTAGTCTTTATGCCGTGCTGTAATAGCAGATTGCTATGACTGAAATAACTGCAATGCAGGACCCTGTGAATTACAAGATTTGCCAACGGATGGATCGGTCGTTCATTATTGGCAGTTCGAAAGAACGAAGCTGAAACAGTGGGCGGCAAAATATCTCTGCCCATCAGATATTGAGCAGTACGAACGTAACCTTGCGTATTTTGAGAAAGCAAATATCTTGAGCAGATGGAGGCTTGTTCAATTTTTCTTTTTTCTCGGTTACTTGATAAAGCATATAAAAGCGAGTACGAATTTCACACAACTGTTGCTGTTTCAGAAAAATCGAACAACGTGTAGAGCATTTGCAAGGTGAACGTTGGGATTACAAAGCATGGTGGTATGAACCAGTTTCGGCCGCATGGACCGATTACGGAAAATGGATTGCAGAAAGGATGAGACATCAACCTTCCGAATTTTAGGTGAACTTGTATTTAATTCCCGAAGTAAGAATTATAGATGTTAAACATTTGTTTCTTTTTTTTGTCTGATTTGTGTGCTTTAATATATAATAAGATGCTTATTGTTCGTTGTCTACTGTTGTATTTTTAGATCCATTAAACTTCTTAATAAATTTTTCTTTCAGTGGAAAAGTTATGGTCCATTAAATTTTAATGCCTGGATGCACGTTCGGGAACAACTGCAATCACTGTGTGGTGGTTTTTGAATTTCCAGATTTCATCTTAAATTAAATTTTTTTTACATTCTCAAATTCAATCCTACACTTCCTTAAGAACAATGTGCAATGGAATTCATCATCTACTCTCTGACTATAAGTTTTCAACCATTACTATTAAAAACATTCACGCTTCCCATAACTATCAGTTCCTGAATAATGGGATAGTTTTCACACGGCAGCTTATTAAAAATTCAAATAAATAAACAGTCCTTATAAACATGAGATTATTCAACAAATTACAATAAATTAAGCGAAAATGTGCTCCAACAAATAAGACCATTCAAATCCACTTAGTTCTAAATGGTAGCAAGAGTAAATGAGGTTATTTGTTTCGTGTCAAAAACAGGTGATACAAGGAAAATCAATTATATTCTTACACATATTCATTGTTACAAGTTTTAGCAGTCGGTTTTCATGGAATTTTCCGGGAAATGTATGGAAAGGTGAGAATTGTCTGGAAGAGATTTGAGTGGAGCTCTTTAAAATATACTCTTGGTTTATTCTCTGTAAAAAACTCAACAGTTTAGGAGAGGAAATAACATAGTATCAAGCATATTTAGCAGTGATAAGACCTTTCATCATGTCAAAAGTGTTACCGTCTGGATGTACAACCATTACTTTTCCACTTTGACGGCTTCGAACTTTCAAAAATCCATGACGGTCCAATCCTCGTATTATAACCTTTTCATTAGTATCCGATAGAGTTACTTCTTCTCGACTACAAATGTCCAAAATTTAACTTAAGATCCAAATTTAATTAAAGAGATTTTTTCGGGAATTAATAAATTTCAAACATGAATTAGGATTCAATTTCGCAATTTGAAAGTTCAATTCAGGAAGAATATTATTTAATTATTTACTCACTATTAGTAATAATCACAAAATAATTTAATACTCCAGTGGGAAATGGGTCACAATGTCTTAAATTTTAAAACTTTGAAGCTAATTTTTAGTTTTCAATTTTTAGAAAAAGATAATTTTAAAATTGAACATTTTAAAGTCAGAAAATGTAATATTCGTTGATACGATATACCTGTGTAGCCAAAATCGATAGTAATCTTTCAGAAATGCATTCTCACCCCCATTCTCATAGAGATCAACGTAATCTGCAATACGTACGATATTGAGACATTTCATCCCAATGAGAATTTTTGAAATCTATGAAAATTCCTCTATATAAAAAGCATCGGAAATCTACAAAAGTACTACCATACTTCATCTAAAATTCGTGATCACTGCATTGTGGATATGACTTAATATCATTTTTGAAACTTATCAAAAGGAAAGTTTGCGGTGCTAATCTTTTGATTAATTCCAATCTATTAATTGCTAAATTACTTATCAAACATACCCAGATGATTCTAAAAGGATTACTAACAAATCATCTGGTCTGTGCGTTTCCATACTTCGTAGACTAGTTACACTCAATCTATAGTTTCGTCCTCTCTTACTTCATAAGCTAATATTTAGTCCTCCACATTACTCGAAAATGCGCAAAAAAAAATATTTGATTGAATTTCAATTACAAACAATAATATTGAAAATCTACACTGAAATTTATTTAGGGTATTGGCAATATAATCCTCTTGTCGTATCCTTAAATCTGGCGGTAAGAAATCATTGATACAGGCAGTCGGCTTACTGTTCGACAAATTCAACCCAGCACCTGTAATTATAAAAATAAGAACTGCTTCAATCAACCGTATTATGAAAAATTTGAACTGAGTTACGCTCTTTCCACAAAATTCGATTATTTATCACAAAGCACACACACAATTAAGGCACTACGAAGCTCATTCGTAACAATTTTAAGGAAATAAAAATCATCCCACACATTTAATTTGAACATTTACCAATTGTACAAACGGTTTTGTCATTAATTGTCGTGACATTCACGATTAAACCACCCATTTTACACGTTCGACCGTAATAAAGATCATTTGGCCATTTAATCCTCAATGGAAACTTCTGCAACATATTTGACTGACACGACTGTTATTCATAATTTTTTGGAATATTTCAATTATATAATTTAGGAGTTAAATCTTCAGCAAAATTTTACAATAGTTTGAAATGAAATGTAACACATATAAAAAAGATCGTTTCTTCTTCGACTATATCAACTAAAGATATCAACTAAAAAAAATTATTCAACCATATCAACTAAAGAAAGGAATAGAAATCATAGGCGAAACAACATAAAATAAAAAAAAACACAAATTGAAAAAAGGTTACAATAAAGTTTTTATAAATCTTGGATTATAAAAATTTTTAACAAATTATATACTTTGTATACATCATGCGTACTGTTAAGCTGCAATAAAAAATTTCATAAGACATCACAAATAATTATTATGGCTAGGAGAAAGATAAGCATGTCGACATGTATTACCATTTGTTAGATTTCCCTGCATAACAAAACTATTTCCTGATATAGCAACAATCTGTGGATAAAATAGTCAGAATAATGAAGACAAACAATAATGTAACTAAATTTCTTTTGAACTTCTGGAATTTATTGACCTGCAATTACTACTGCAAGCCTTATAAAATGTCTTATTAATCAATGTATCATTTTATAATTAAATACTATTAATGTAACATAATTACATATTACTAGGTGCTAATTTTAGATTAATTCCTAATAAATAACACTAATTTTTCTTTTGGAAGATTTTCACGAAGATGAATTGGAAAAAAAGAAGTGTTAACAAGAGTGGAAACTGTTAATATTACGTTTAGGTTTAAAGGTAAATAAAGATTCTTGGTTTAATATATTTATTTATCATTATTATTATTAGTCGGTAAAGAGGTCGAAAATGAAATAATTCCGAAAAATTTCAAAACCAGAAAAAAGGATTTTCTAAAATCAAAATACAATAACTTTTATTACCTCCAATTCCTTCCGAAGTGAACAAATGCCACTGACAATTGCAACACAGAAAATATGTTGAATGATGCCAACATTGTTACTAAGAGATGATTCGGGCGACAACATATAATTAAACGTAAACATGGCGCATCCAACTGGACTGAGCCACTGATTTCCTGATCGACCTGAAAATAATACCATTATCATTATAACTTAAAGCTCCACTTATATAATCTATCAGATATATCAAATTGTAAATTTTCCGAACTTCCAAGTACAAATAAAAACTAACAGTTTACAAATGACTTCATTTATCTATGCTCTCAGTTATGATACTAACATACCAATTTCCACTATTGCTACAGATATTATTGCTAAGACAATTAACAGCATTCAGGAAATTATTTTCCATCAAAATGCTTCAGTCAAAGCTTTGTTCGCCCTACAACTCAACTTACCCTTTCCTTTAGTTTGTTGTCGTGCGACAATCACAATTGGCTCACCTGGCATTGCAAATGCCAAACTAAAAATCCAGAATAATAATGAAGAATCATTCATTCGTAGGATGAATTATAAGTAAATTCAAACAGAGTGGATTAATTAAATGAGAAATCTTGCAGTAAAGAGCTCGGATGGGATAATTTCGTATTTATCGGTTTCTCAGAAAGTTTGTCATTTAGCCATGAATGACTCAAACATTAAATTTTACAGTAATTAACTCGAACAAAGAACTTTATTCAAGTCCAAACTTCTGCAAGAAACAAATAAATACGAAATCAAACTTAGTAAAAACCAAATTCACAAATATGAAATTTTCCAGTAATTTATTTTGTAGAAATAACCTGACAACGATATGAGTATTTTCAAACATAACACTAATTTTCTAAACAACGATCAATACAAAGGTCAGTTTTATAACCACAATATTTCGGCCAAAGATTAAACTATATTAATTCGAAGTTAAACAACTCAATCAGCTAATTCGAGAATTTGAAAAGGGTGAGATGTAAATTTAACAATATAATTCGACATTTATTAGTTGAAGAAAATCCACCTTGAGAGAAAACTATATTTTAGAATTTCATCACTTAATATTAAAATTTAAAATACAAGCAGTTAATTGGAAAAATAACTTCACCTACCTTTTTCCAATTCCCATTGTCGTCTCACATACTGGAATGTAAAGTAAAGCTTTGCCAAGTCTCGAAGTTTCAAGCCTCCTGCAAACTGACCCCTGACTTCGATTACATGGAAAAAACACAAAAATTATCAATAATTCAAAAAAAAGAAAAATGCAGAAGAATCAAAGATTACTTAAAATAAATTTCATCGTCAAAATCAGGTAAATGTTCCACCCGTGTTCGGACTTCAACAGGAAGTAACTCGCTTGAAACCTCTGGTAATGTTCCATGTTTGCTAATCTGCTTGAGCAATAATTTGGGCATACTGCCGAATGGTTCATTGAAATGCATACCCTGCAATGAATTATGAAATTCTGACTTCAGTTTTCTTTGATTACTAACAGTTTTTAGAAATTGGTCAACCACTTATATCTGAAGAAAAACAATGTGATGAGAAATCCATAAACAATAACATTCCGACTTAAATAACCATCATAATCATGAAATATAACGAGCTTAATCAAATTTTAATCTAATGATAAGTTGCTAAGAACGCCACTCGTTTATCTGATTTTTCGATTAATTGATTGTAAAACAACTTAATTACTTTTTTACAAAATATTTCCTTGCCTCAGAAATTCACCTAATTTTCTAGCTATATTAGATTGAACAGTTTCTCAAGAAAAGGATAACTTACTTCCATATCCCACGGCATTCGATCATATTCACAAATAAAATATCCTGGTGTGAGGGATGGTATCGCTAAATTCTTAGTGATTTTTATGGAAAGACGTGAAAGAGCATCAGCAATTAATGTTGAACCGGATTGAAGTAATTGTGCACTTGTCGCATCACTAAACAGAGCACTCGCACGTTGCGCTGCATTTTCCATATATAACAAAAACGGACTATCTAAAATTGAGTTAAAGAAATTTTAAATAAAACAAATGATAGTGAAAAATTCCGCTTCCTGTAAAATAAACAATAAAGTAGTACATATCAAAAAACGAATGACTTCACGAAAAAGAAACAACCTTCGGTTTTGTTTAACACAACGGAATATTTGTAACCACCGAAAATATCTTTTGCATGAAAAGTTTGGTTCACCTGCAAAATCCCCGACTTTTCTATTTTGATATTATTAGAATAATGTAAAAGTATTATATCTTAAAAAATTTTGATTTTTTTATGAACATTAAAAATAACTTCAGTGCCCATTCACCACTGTTCATGAAATTTGTTCATAAAATTTTTGTTATATTTTAATGTTCTGACAACTTATTGTTTACTTCATGACAAAAACTCGTGTTTCAAACGCAAGAAAAAACGCAGGCAACATCAACAATATATAATGATGATGATTTAAAAAGTGGCCCGATAAAGGATTTAATGACCAATTATTTGAAGGTGACAACTGCCAACTGAGAACTGTTCGAAGCTAATCCTCTTGAAATTGTACGAAAAACCCAACATCAGTTATATATAGTCTTCCGATATTTAAAATCAGTAAAAAGCTTGTCAAATACGTGTACCGTAAGTTGACAATAATCAAAAAAGTCGTTGTTATGAAGTGTGTCGTCTTCTATTCTTAGCAACAATAGCAAAGCATCTGTCCATAAGATAATGACGTGCAACAAAAAGTGGACTGTTTACAACCGGCAAATGACTATCTCAGCGATTGAACGTGGAATACTCTAAGACTCAAAAGTGACATGGTCAGTGGTATCGCTATATCTGTGTGTGAATCGAAGATCAAGAAATAAATGAGATGAACAAAGCTGCAACATCTCCAATTGATATTAGTCAACAGAAAAGATCTTTTTTCTCTGGAATAGCGCCTAACCACTGGTCGAAGAATTCGAAAATCAAAGGGATTAGATTAACCGTAAAGCTTTGCTCACGCTGCATTTTCATTTAGTTATCATGCTCCCAATTTCAATTAAAAAATGTGCCTATGTCAACTCATAAAGAATTTGCATATATGTATATGCATTGAGATTCATTTAAACTAGAACACAATTTCTTCGTTAAAAATATTGATACTTTTCAAAATAGTATTTCAGAAATAACATTATACATTATTTCTATTCTTTCTGTAAATTATAAACTAGAAATATATTTGAAAGAAAATCAGAGAAAGTATGAATCACACTCGTAGTTCTATACCTTTTTTTCCTTATATAGCGTTTTCAAAGTTTTCTTTAGGAAATGTTCAAAGTCTTTTCCGAGTTTCTTTGACTGCCGTTCACCAAATGCCATCTTCAACAACTTGGCAGTCTTTTTCGAATTGTCACAGGTTGATAAACTTGCCAAAAGCTTATTTTGACAGAGGAAGAGAATCTTGCCCGACTGAAAGCAGACTATTTCGTCATCCGTTTTCCCAAAAAATATCAACAAATTAAAAGAGAACGTAGTCCTCTGAGAATAACATAAAACATTTAAGTTCTAAAAACTACTGCTCGAGGATGAAGGCTATCAAACAAAGAAAATGGAAAACGGTTATGTCTCGAGGGACATTAATGTCTTAATCATGTAATGTCCTCAGGATCAAACTTATTGATCAGGAGAAAAGGGAAAAGAGCAAAAAATAAAAATTGTAACTTATCTTGTCCTCAACCTATAATCGTCTTTTTCAATAATTCTTTAATAATAATAGTTCCTTTCCTCTAACCTCTAGCCCATCGTATCCTTGATGCGACATATGAGCTACAGTCACTAACTTTTCGCTTCTTCTTGTAAATACTGCGTGGAATCAACCAAGCTTTTAAGATTCTAATAGAAATTTAAAATACTCAAAAATATCCTACATTACTGAAGTACTGCTGAAGTCGAATCCAACATTCATCATCCAGATGTGACGTATCAGCTACAATTAAGCACGCTGTGCCTTGTCCAATCCATGGATGCTTGCAGAAAGCTTCGTACGACAGATGAAAAATAGTATGAGTATCAGATGGAATTGTCGTACTGAGAATTTTCAAGATACGATTGAACAAATCTTCATTGTTACCAGTAAATACCAAAATCTGTAAGAAGAAAAAAATGTTGAACAAACATTTGCTATGTTATAGAACGACTGCAAATGTTCATAATAATTTAATCTTTAGAAATTTAGGTTTTCATACTAAATTTTCGCATGAAAAATCCTTATTATTATCAAATAAGCGGATAATGATTGATGCAAGTATTCGAATCTTGCACAAATCCTTAACTAAAAGAAAGAATATAATTGGTAGAATGGAAAAACTCATGAAAGAATATAATTGATAGAATGGAAAAATTCCAAAGCTAAAAATCGAATAAATCCCCTAATTCACTATAAATTTGGAATTCAATGAATCCCTGAGACATCTGAATTATGAAGAGAGTATATTTTTCAAGCAAAACGTTTTTAAAAATTCACCATTAAAGGCTTCGCAAGAATTTTTCTGCCATCTGTCGTGAAGTGCAAATGTGAACCACTAAAAATTCGAAACATTTCTTTACCTAACAACTCTGGCCGTTCTTTCGAACTCCGGCATAGTAGTGATGATGGAAACAACGTCGTAGAAATAGGGGAAGTGCTATAATAGTCTGAAAGTGCAAAAATCAATTTGGGTATATTGTAGTGATAAAGAAGTGCACCAATTTGCGGGATTAAGCATAACTAAACGCTCAAATCGACATTAAATTGAAAATAGTACTGCTAAAAAGGCAAAATAAATCAACAAAGGATAATTAAAGTCAAACTGATAAGACAAAATTATATCACTGTTTGTTGCAAAATTGTTTTAACTTTACATTTTGGGAGCTAAGAAACGAGCTTTCAATCTTAACCCAAACCATCCGTTTGGAGTTCCGTTTTTCTGTTCATTTCGCAATTTTCTTTTCAAATCAAAGAAAAAGCAAATGGTGCAAACTTTGAGAGTGACTACTGCTCGATCATTACAGCAACAAACAACTCTTCATCCTTTTTTCCGTTATCTACGATTAAGTTCATAAATCATTAAGTTCAATATTTTATCCAATATTGACAAATTTGGATGCCTTCAGAAACAACATAATTTTGTGCTTGTCATTGGTTACATCGTCAAAATTGGTACTCATATATTACATAGATCTATTACACCAGCAGCAATTTTGTCAATATTGTGTAAATAACACAAAATTTGTGCTCATCATTAATAGGGAATTGTTATCATAAACATACCACTCTGAAAAGTGCGAAAAGCAAAATGTGCAGAAGACGGAAAACTGCAATGATGACATTTTTGTTTACCTGTTGCTGATAATATTTTACACGTGTTCTGAAATTCATATCAGTTTAAAACATACAAGAAAACAAATAATGTCAGATATGAGTATATATTTTTTATATATATTTTTTACAAATGTACGAAATCCGTTGCGGTATTTTTTTGATTCCAATTGAGTCAGTTTCAATATAGATTGATTCAATCGAATTACCTCGATAATCGAATTTGATGACTGTGATTCGTTTTTTTCCAAATTCATTGAATTTATAATTTCTTTTGAAAATCGGTTTTGTTGAGCATTATCTGTAGGTCCAGAATTTGAAGTACTTTGATCTTCACACTTCTTAACAACTGACTTTTCATCTGATCGAATAGAATTCTGGCTAGGCTCCACCTGAATTTGGTTTGCGCAACCCCTCACTTGATCTGGAATGACGTGGTCCCCGCTCAATTGGAGCTGAACCTGACCCATCTCATCCTGGATTAAACTGTGCTCGATCGAAAGATGGCTCACTTCGTTTGGAATCTGATAAGCGATGACCTGTTTTTTGATATCATCTATATCGTCTTTCACAAGTTTCGCTGGTATACTAATATCACTATTGTGTAATGAATCTATGAAAAATTGATTATTGATTTCTTGCGAAATGATTTCTGTTGACATTCTTGAAAGCATATTGTTTGCACCATCATCCGTTTTTTGCGATTTTATTTTTTGGTCACTTAATGAATTTATAGAAGAATGCAAGATGTGTTCTTCCATACGAGCAAATCTCATTTCCTGACCAAACTGTTGACTTTTTGAACAGCTGAAAATTAATAAATATTTTAATACAAATAATGTTGAAATTCACTATTAATACTCCTGAAGTTTGATCGCCTCCATTAAAACACTAAAAATCTCTAAAATTAAAATGAAATTATACGCACGCACGCGACTATTTAAAATAATGCTATTAAGTGAAAAAGTGTTCAACTAACAGGTGACAAGGAAAGAAAACATAAAAGATAAAATGTAACGAAAACTTAAAGCAAATTAGCAACCACAAATTTCAGAACTCTTTAAACAAAAGAGTTTTAAGACGACTTAAAAATTTTAATTTACAAATTTCCAAAATTCATATCTACAGAAAAAAGTTTTCCCAAGATAAATCTCATGGACTATCCAAAAAAATGGAACGAGAAAACAGTGAAAAAAGAAAAATTCGAGAAATAATGAAATCGACAAGGGTGCTGGTATGAGAACAATTAGAGTTTTTTTCCCAATCTCTTAATATATTCTGGTTATTTTCATTTATCATTATCAGTCAGTACTTTCCTTGCACATCCTGCCAAATTATTGTTAACATGATGCGCTTCCATCATGTTAACAATCACCATGTCAACATGACTGAATCGTCATGTTAACATGATAGCAATGTAATCGTAAAAATTCAACAGAAGTATAAGTTATCTAGGAAGAAAAAAGTATGCCGAACAGATTATTTAGCAGATTCTAGACATATTTTTATACGGAAATACGATCTCAAAGATCACGAACTTGTAATCAGAGCATGCAATGAATTAAGCTTCGTGATAATATGTGATAAAACGTCTTTTATTTGTAATAGAAAAATATCTTAAGAAGGCTTTATTACACACACAATACGGTGACACATAAAACTTTCCATGTAACTACACAGCAAATAAAGACGCCAAATCAAATTTAAAAAATAACCTTGACGACCATTTGCTCATTTTATTTTGCTCTTTGAGATATCTGACATAGAATGGAGCAGCTTCACTGAGCACTGTTTTGGTTCGTTCGAGAGATAGGGAACATGTCCTTGATCGAGATGAATTCGGCTTCGTGATATATCCAAAACAGCCACTGTTCGGAACATCAGCTGGTAGCCTCAAAATTAATATATTTAAAGCTAAAGAGAGTTACCGATTCCATTTTTTTAAAGACAGTTTGCAAAAAGATAAGCTTTAAAATAACTAATAAAAAATGAATTAATTGATTAGTTCTAATTTACTAAGAAGCAAAAATTATTGTATAGTTGGACAGGACAAATATGTATTCAGATATATACATTAATATATTCAAGCTGTTTAGAGTTATGTTAAGAATATTTCGAACAGCTTTCTAGCCTAATAAAATTTACAACTCTGGTTTGTTACTAGAATAAGAACAGTTAGTAAATCACTGGACTTGAATTTTGTAGACATTTATTTATTTATTTTTTGTTACCAGAGGGAGAAATATGAAAATTTAATTTGCATAACAGGTTATATATATATATATATATAAACACGAATAAGCTTACTGAAAAGAAGATGATACAGGGAATTCCAATCGATGACTATAATGTAAAGCTGCATCATTGTTATGAAATAGTGATAAAGCTGAAGAACCGTAAAAATTTCGGTAGTCATCTTTATTCATAGTACAGCTATGTTCTCGTTCATAAAGTAATTCCAGCAACGAAAGTGGCTCCGGTGATAAACTGTTCAACGGTGAATTTATCCCCCATTCACCACCAAAAAATTGACCATTATGTTTGTTACAAAGCTATCCATTTCATTCTTTTTCCTTTTTTTATTTTATTATCATATAGATTTTGTTTGAATTTATGTCAGATGTGAACAAAATTATTCCATAGTCGCGTATACTTCCATCATTACATGATTTTTACAGAAAATTCACATCCCTTCTGCATGTGTATGTAAGCCTATTGCTTATTACACAATTTGTTCAAAGACTACTTGGTTGATTAACAATACTTTTTCTCCCTATTTATTTCAACATCGGAAGTTTCAGCCATCATTACAACATTAAGTGAAAATATGAAACATCGAGAACATTAAACTCAATATTAAATCAACTAATTACATTACTGATATCATATAAAAACATCACGACATTTTATGCCATCAGTTTTAGAAAAAACCGCCTAAGCTCTACTACATAATTGATAATAATGGAACTTACAACTAAGAGCAGGTGATACACTCCTCTGTAAATTGTTGCTATCATCCAGTTGAATGAAAAATTTTTCTGGCAATGTTATCACTATAAAATATTTTAAAAATAATGCAGATCAAAAAAGTTGATTTTTCGTTTGAATATTTGCAAATTCAACTTGACAAATTATCATTTTTGATTTTAACTGGAAAAACAAAAAACTTTTCTTAAGTGACCATAAAAAATGATCTTTAAATATCTGTTCAATAATTCCGCAAAATCCTACCATTAGAAAATTAAAAAGCATAAAAAAATTACGATTTTCTATTTACCGTTTTTTTAAAAATTAATTTCACATCACCATTATGCATAAATAAATCACGAGAATAATTAGAAAAAAATCCAACTTACACCAACCTTTCATCATTTTAACTATTGCTTTGCCACCAATATCAAATAATGCATTCTGTGACCACGCAAAAGCAATATCATAGAAATCATACAATGTACATTCATAAAGAATTTCCCATGGACGACCCCGTCGATGAGCGATTTTATTGCATAAATTATTAACCTAAACAGAGATATATAGAAAGACATATGAAAACTGAAGCTTCTAAATTTGATTTTAAGCAAAAAAAAATGTCATAAAATCCTCATTTCCTATCTCTTCACAATAATAGTTATAATCTCAATAACACTCTTTCTCATCTTTTCTCTTCGTTTCTTTACACTTTTTGTTATTTACACAGCATAGTTGTCCCATACTGAATTCAGCTTCCCACATTATTCAAGCAACATACATACTGTTGAACACATATGTTAAATAGATAAACTTACTAGAACTGATGATAAGCCAGAAGAGTAAATGGTACCACTGCTTATGTTCGACTGTTCATCAGTGATATCTATTGAATCAGTGAGACTAATACTATTCGACATTTCATTATTTTCATCGGATTTTTTGTCCAAAAAAGCAATAAAATGAACGCGCGGAATAGAACCATGACACGGTGGCGTAAACATATTCCAGTCCACAATATCCAATTGTGTCTAAAGGTAGAATAAAGACTAAAATATTTGAAAACAAATTCAAGGCTTCTTTCCTTTATTTCAGAAAAAATGGAAAGCCAAAACAAAAGTTTTCGAATTTTGAGGTAAGTTTTGCCTATCTTTCCGAAAAGTTTGACGTTAATTTTTTATTTCGAAGTAAATTTCAAAATAACATTGGACGAATTCTTATGAATTCGGAAATCTGATATTAGAAATGGAAAAAATTCAATTTCGTAGTATTCGATTTATTAAATATAATATACTTTGGATAAAATACAGATAATGAGAACATTAAAGTTGAGTAATGTTAAAAGCATGACATACTTCCGGAAAAAATCAACTAGCGAAAAAACATTTTTGTGACTCAACTAAGCAACATCAGGGAAATGCATCATGTAAATTTACTATCAGGAAATTGCATACAAAATGACGAGGCAATTTTTCTTAACAATTGTAGCAGTGAAGTATCTCCACCTGTCAAATTTTTGAATTTCAACTCCAATTCGATGCCAATCCTATTTAGATCGAACTTTTATAATCTAAATCTCCACAGTTCTTTTACTGCGGAAATCAAACTTTCCAAAATAACTTACAGCATCTAATTGAACAACAAATTCCACTTCCTCGGTTCGATAAATTGGTCTTGCGATGAGTTCACTAGGAAGGCATGGTTCACTGCTCGTTTTTCTTAATGTATCCAAAGTGTCATTTAACCTTTCATAACTAAAATGTTGCATAAGTGATTAAGTTAAAAGCACAATAATTTTATACAAAAATAACGTGCTTAGTCGATTCGTGGCTGCAACCGTCTTTGCCTCTTCGAAACTTGACAACTAATTTAATAAAATTTTTGGTTGTTTATAAAGGAGCGATTAAACAAATTTGACAACTAATTATTAAAGTTATTATTAAATTATTAATTATTAAAATTAGTTGTCAATTAGTTGCAGCTTTGTCTTTTCATTAGTTGTCAAACTTGACAACTAATTTAGTAAAACTTCCGTTTATCCAACTAAGGGAGTAATTAAATAGAAATCAAGAAAAGTATTTGTAAAAGACATCTAATAGCTTCGTTAACATATAAACAATTGTAGCAGTGAAGTATCCCCACCTGTCAAATTTAAATAAACACGTAAAATAAAATTAAATAACTCTGTAAAAGAAGAAAAAATCAGCAAAATAGAATTACAAAAATAAATATTCAAAAAATATTTGAGGAACTGAATAAGCAAGTAAATAAATAAACAATAAGAAAAATACACATCCAAATAGATCGAAAGATATAGAATTAAGTATGGAGTAAACTTAGTATATTTATAATGAAAAATATGTTGTAAAATAATAAAGATAAGACTCACCTTTTTCTATTCCTTGAAAAGCAAGAAAAACAATGAATTTTCCGACATAGAAGCACTGAGTTATGCGAAAGATTCCAAAGGAAATATTCCGATAATACTGACACTAGTCGTTGACGCCGTGCAAACTGCACTGCAGATAACACAAGCGACCATACGAAAAATATCATCAGTATCCTAAAACGGTACTATGGTCTTTGAAAAAAAAATAGTTTCATATGATGTAGAAGACAGTATTCCTATGATATCTCAAAAATAGTAGCTCCGTGTTCTCAAAAAATAGTCCAAAGTATACCGCGAACAGCAATCTCATGATTTGCTGAATAATATAGATAAATATCAAAATCTTAACATATCCTTACTATCCTTAGTGATTTGCTTATTCTTATATAACTCAACCGATTCAAAAAAGCACACATTTCATCAACAGACTTGTCAATATACTCTCATGTTATGGCTAATGCACATGTCACAACTAATACTATTGTACAGATAGTATGTCAAGGGAAAACAACATTTCACGCAAAGTTCACGTATTTTAAATAAAAGGATCAAAAAGTCAGCAAATTCAATAATAAAAGCAAATATTTTAAAATAATGAATAAAGTGAAGAGTTAAAAAAATCTGCGATTATTACTTGGAAAATCACCTAAATATCCCCACAATTTTTATACATCACGGATGTATTATCATTAAAATCATAATCATATTATTAGTTATTATTGAAAATAAAAAAGATCGTCAAAAGCTTTCTCCGGAATTCAGACATGATCGCATATAACACTTCGTTGCATGTTAGCGATTCTAAATAATCCAAAAAACTCGAACAAAAAACGAAAGTACAGATTAAAAAAATAACAATACTGAACTCATAAATATTAAACACCTGCAACTAATTAACAAATGCCGGAATAGTTTGTTTCTACAGTGATGTAATTTTGTAAATCTATTTCTTTGATCTAAGCCATTGTTTATTATAATTATACAAACGTTAACTTTTACTATAAGGCAACAATTAGATGGTGGATAAAATGAATTTTACAGTATATGGAAATTTAAATGATTATACGATGTACTAAAAGTAAATTTCAGTTACTACTAATTTTACACTCTGATCAGTTTATTGGTTTATTATAAATAAAATATTATTCAGTGATATGACCTGAAATATCATTTTACTTCATCATCTTCATGTACTTATTCATATCATAAACTTCGTGAATGAATGCACATGTGCAATATGAATGAATGAATCGACGATTAACTAATTAATTGAATGAATGAATTAATGCCTTACTTCTTCGTATAATTTCACTTCAACAAGAATAGATAACTGTCGCAATCCTCATCGATCATTGATTTTTCTACTCAAATTACGAAATACCACCTCTAAAATAGATATAAATTCCTTAAAGGATTAACTTGGAAAGTTAGAACGAATGGTGCTGAAATGAAGACATGTCTTTCCTTGTTTTCACTTCTATTTTCTGATTATGACTGAAAAGCCTGCACAAAAAGAACTCGAGAATTCGATTCTAATTGAAAACACTTAAATCATAAATAAGCATTTCTCTTCGCAAAATCACATTTAAAGCAAAAGCAACGGCCAGCAGATCCGTTCCTAATATGCACGGGCATTTTAAATAACTTTTAAGTCTTCATTCATCATCAGCTGATATAATTTTGAAACGACAAAATGCTAAGTTGAAAGTCTTCCTGATAATATAGTGCTGCGGCAAAATACAATTAGACAGTGCCTCGTTCTTAATTGGAAGTTGCTGTCACTAACGTGGCCATTATGACAAATGTGACACCTGTCCATCATCATAGTTTCTTCATTCGCGTAGAATTTATAGTCTTCCTGAATGAGTAACGACGTTTTACTTGAGAACAATACACATATAGTGTAGAACTAAGTGATTATATGATACGAGAAAATATTTTCATACATAACGTATTCTTAATGGTATAAAAGTTGAAGAAAAACTTGAAGGGTAAATGAAGTAAATTCTTATGAAGAATTTAAAAACGAAAAGTTTAATTTATGCTATTTAATAACTATGAAAGCTACAAATGTTGGTTTTTTTTTTTAAAATATACTTCATTCCGTTTAAGAAATGTTGACAGAAAAAGCGTAAAAAAATTCAAATGCTTGGAATTCAATAGTCAAAGGAAAGTTGAAAATCTTAACAAAGCTAATGCGAAGTATCATCAGAAAGTACTAAATATTACACAGAAACGATTATTAAAGAAAAAGGTCCTATTCTTTGAATTCTTTCGAATAAGTTAACAGCAAGAAGACTTCACATAAATCGTTCCTGTGTAATATTTAGTGTTTCTTCTTTGAAATAGAAGAAATTCTTCTTTGAATAAGTTAACAGCAAAAAGATTTCACATAAAAATGTAAATTCAATTGAAATGTCGATTTGATTCAGCATATCTATAAGATTCAACTAATCTTGCGAAAGAAAGAAAATTTCTAGCTTCGTTGCTTGGAAGAGCAAAACAAAAAAAATAAAATTAAGTTTTTTTAAAAGGCATCTAGGCTTTTTTGAGGCTTATCCAAGGAGGAGAAAAAAAATTAGAGAAAGTAAAGGGACAGGCTTTAAATATAATCAATATTTCATTTTTTCCAAAGAAAACAATCTCTACTCGTTAAAAGGATAAAAAAAAGAAATGGAAGAGCAAAAACTTTAAAAAAAACAAAAAGCACAAGATCTTGGAATAAATTTTACTAATTCTTAAATTTTTAACGAAATTTATCAAATCCGAAAAACTAAAAATCATTAAAATTCAAATTCAAACGGACAGTATTTAGTAATTCGCTTAAATGTTCTTGGATGAAATAAAAGTATCCACAAATTTTATAACTGTGTGCATGTTATGCAAATTTTTGCAGAATGATTTATGAATTAGATAAATATAAATAATTTTACGAAAAAATCCCGTAATGTTGCAATAAATTTATATTAACGACACTGAAGTGAACATTAATGACTAATTTGCGAGAATAAAAACATAACCTTTCTTAATAATTATTTTCAAAATTAAAATAAATAATGATAACAAAGGTCAATCCTATGAATTATTTGAAAAATTTACTAAATTTTTCAAAATTACCCTTTTTTGGAATTGAAATGGGTTAACTTTTTCTCTTTTCGTAAAAGCGATCTCTCTTTTCCTTAAACGAGTATAAATAACTCTTCTTCGATGGGACAATAAAATAATCGCTACACTTTTCATCTAACGCAGGCACAATTTATAATTGTAACGATTAATGACTTTTGTTTCAAATATGCCCGCAAGTTTAACTAGCTTTGAAATACGTAAAGCACTTTTTTTCAGATTATTACGTTGTTTTCTCCATAAGTGGTATAGACATAACGGAAGATGGGGAACGTGATAAACGCATAAAAATAACTTATAATCTTTCTTAATAATTATGTTTAAAATTAAAATAAATAATGACACCAGACGACAATTCTAGGAATTATTTGAAAAATTTACTAAATTTTTCAAAATTACGTTCTAAAATTGAGACATTGCAACAAAGCAACGTAAAAGATGTAATACAGGGAAAGGAAACAAGATCCTTGCATGTTTGTGAAAGAAAACTTTTTTGCAGGTTATAAGTTAGTAGAGTCAATTATAATTGGGAAAATGAAAATAAAAAAATAAATATGCTGATCGATGTTTCTTCGCGTATCTTACCTACTTTCTGTTTTGTGATAGAAAGGGAGAATCATAACTACAAAATGGAATTAAAAATTATTAAAATGTCTCTTTTAAGCAAAAGAGAAATAATGCAGTTAAAATCATTTCTAAAAAAGGAATTTAAAATAGTCGAAAAGTATTTGAACCATTCAACCTTTTCATCTTTTTTGTTCTAGGCTAAATCAATTTTATTTGGAAGTACCTTAGGATAAAAGTTTAGTTCCACCAAACAGTAGATACTTTATTGGCTGGGATCACTATGTCTTCAAGTACCTTACTTTCTTTATTTAAATTATTTGTACCTTCGCCTCCACTTTTTTATAAATTATGTAAAAACGTTTTTCTAATTCTTACTACTTCGCTGGCAATTATCACAGAACATAAAAATTGAGAGAAACAGATGTAAGGAAAAGCTGCTCATGTTAAAATACCCAGATCACATTCCTTCCGTGTAAAAATTCATGTTTGGTTCATGAAACCACTGTTAATCTTTTGATGATGTCAGCCAAATATATTTTACTGAACAACACAACTTAATTCAACAAAAAGCAAAAAGACCAAAATAACAAATGGATGAGCAACAAAAAATAAAAAACGAATTTTTAAAAATTGAACAGACTAGTGACTTCTTCTCAAAATACTAATCAACCAATTCCTTTTTTATCCGTTCGAAATTTAGGAATACTCAAATGTGGGTAATATAAACAGAATATGTGGTTTCTTGATTATTTTGGCTTCAAGATAAAGTGCTGTGGAACTCGACAAGGACAAGTAATCAAAAAGAACAAAAGCCAAATGTGGTACACATACAATTACCTCCTCTGGGGAACTAAATATTCTTAAGTAAAAACTTTCATAAGAGTCTTTCTTGATTTCCTTTTTGTCTTCCTCCCTAATTCTGAAAAATCAGCAAAGAGTTTCACTTCCATTTGTTCTTCTATTTCTTTTTGAAAAAGTCTCAAAGCTGCCAGGTTGAAACCACAAATATCCTGCAAATCAGTGGCTTAGATGAAACAAATTAACAAGTGATTGTGACTATAGTAGCTATTTAAGAATTCAGAAAAAGAAATGTTATTATACATTTTTAAACACATTACATGAAAATGTTTATCCTAACACATGTCTTTAAAAATTGCCAAGAAGTGAGAAATTGATTACCCGTAAATCATCCAACCCCTGCGGAATCTTCCGACATAAATCATCGAACAAAGTTATCAAATCAGTCTGTGTTATGAGGTGATTATGATGAATTCTGGAAAATAAAAAACATGGATAAAACATTGCGGGAAATTTCTAAAAACAAATATGCCAAACATTTCAAGAAGTGATTGCTAGCTTCCTAAAAAAAATATAAACTCCACATTCTGAACACTGAAAAACTGTGACAGCTTAATATATATTTTTATATTAGATAACCCAGCCTTCAACATGCTTTGAGAATGAAGTTAACAATTTTTTTATAGCTGAAATACGCAGTAAACATATCTCTGAATCGTAATATCAATAAATTATTACAGCGAATCTTGTTGTGTGGCTCAGGATAACAAATGTAATATGAAAATTCTTTTCGAAATGATACTATATATCGCAAACGACAAGAGGATCAAAGAATTTCTAACAAAACACAGATTTTTGAAGCTTTTATTTACGCAATTTAGGGAAGAGACTATAAAATTTACTTTTGTAACTTTTTTTTTATAAAATTCTTTTTTATATAAAATTTACTTCTGCAAACTATATAAGCAAACACAATAATGACATAAACCTATTCATAAAAGTTGAAAAATAACAGATAAGTAGATGGATAAATAGAAAACTTACTTTACAATGAAAATTAGCACACGTGATGCCAACTCTGCTTTATAATGCTTTCCAATACAAACACCCAGTGCCCTGATAATATCCGGAACGAAACCGAATGGGACCATTAATAAGCTTTTTTCCAAATGACTAAAAAGAAAACATTGAAAAACTTTTAACTGTCTTTCAATATTTTGAAAATCAAGAAAATGAAATTAAGTAACCTTGACGGTACTCGTTGAATCACATCAAGTATAAAGTGGTCGAGCGATGAGCTTTGAAAATAGAGCAACAATGGGTGCTTTTCATGCTGTAAAAATAGCTGTCAAGAAATAATCCTTTCTCTTGAAACATATATTAAATATAACTAGAAAAACACTGAAAGAAAAGTTACCTTTGGATCATCCAACATAGCTATCCTCTCATTTCGCATAACGTTTAGCGCATCGATAATATCTTCAGCCTAAAAACATTTAGTTTCACATTTAGTGTTTATCGAAAATAAGATATTCTTCTTTTCAGAAAACAAAAATAAAAATGAATTTACATGAAATTTAAGACAAATATTTTACGCAATAGAAAAAAGCTAATGCGATACAGCAAAGTAAATTCACGGAAATTTCATGTAAACTCACGGATGAGCAGAACGTGAAGGACCGATTAATGTTAAATGTTAACTAGGTTACAAAGCTGATGTATTTTTTAAAATATCAATCATTAATCCCTATTTACACTTTTTTAAAACTTATTTTACATTAACATTCTTTAAAATGTATTCAAATATAAATATATAAGTGGCATACAGCACGGATATATAATAATTAAATGAAATTAACCGATTTAATGCTTGAGATACTTTTTCGGACTGCTATTTCGGCTTCATTAATCTTTTCTTCCCCAGGTACAACATCGTTCAACTGAATAAGGCGCTTTTCATATTCCCTTTCTCGCTCCACTGCTTCTTCTTCTTGAAGAACAATGATTTCTTCCGTCAACTTCCACAATCGGATTGATTTATCATGCGAGGAGGAAATCTGATAGAATACTTGATAACTCAAAATTTAAATTTTAGATTATTAATATCAACGAGACTTTTAAGAAATTCTTTAATTCGAAATTTAGAATCCTAATTTTAATTTTCCCTGTCTTATTTAAGAACTTACGAGACATTTTCCATCAGTGGTTTGTGCAAGAGCTCGAATTTCGGCCGAATGTAAATCTAACACTTGAATCCTTTCAAACTTCACCGCATCCCATTGCTTAATTAAACCATCTTTACCGGCAGACCACAACAAATGTTCTTCGGGTGAAAATAAAACGCAAGTCACACTGGAAACTATTCAAAGTGACACTAATTAGTGTAAGTTCAAGTAAGTTCAAGACCTAAACATTCGTGACATAAGTCAAGAGATTTGTTCTATATATTTAGATGCATAATAAATTTCGAAAATAATTGAAATTCGAGGAATTCTATCTTTTAAATTTCAAAGAAAGTTGATAAGAAAAGAAAGACGAGCAAAAGAAACTTACATGTCATCGTGCGCATGAAAGGACTTGTGACAATCTCCAAAATCTATTCCCCATATCTTGATGCTTTTATCGGCTGATCCCGTAGCAACCAACTTATTATTCTAAAACGGTAAATCTAAACGCCGGAAAGCTTAAGAACTCTCCTTACTTCAAACTAATTGTATCAACAAAATAAGTACAAAATTAAAAAAGCTATAAGCCAAAAATATATCTTAGTGGAGTAGCAGAGGATCTCAGATTAATAACATTGCTTTTTTTAACCTTAGAACTTAAGTTTTAATTCTAGGCACAAGCAAATTTTGTTGCAAAAACATACATGAGAAATATGGATAGCTGTAACAGGAAGTGCATGTCCATAAAGTGAAACAAAAAATTTGAGTGTGTCCACAAAATGAATACAAGCCGTATTGTCCAGAAGTCCCACAGCAAGAAAACGTGAATCATTACTAGCAGAAACGCACAGCGCTTCATCTGGTACTTCCAATATCCGACAAGACCTCACTGATAAGCGCTTTCTGAAGATTTTCACTATATTTTAGCAAAATCCAGAACACCAAGTTGTAATATTTGCCTGGGATGAGTGCAGAAACCACAATGTCTAAATCTAATCCATATTCTAAATATCGTTACTAGATTTTTTTGTGTTTTCCTCAAAAAATGATAAATAATACTCAGAAAATATCGTACCTTGTCCCTTCACTCACTAATTCGTAATTCCAATATCGAACCGTCTTGTCATTACCGCAGGAGATGAATCCTTTCTAAAATTCGATAAAAATTCAGAACTA
Organism: Acanthocheilonema viteae; assembly: GCA_900537255.1. Lineage (NCBI taxonomy): Eukaryota > Metazoa > Nematoda > Chromadorea > Rhabditida > Onchocercidae > Acanthocheilonema > Acanthocheilonema viteae. Next base: position 33,073 of record UPTC01000132.1, on the reverse strand, counting down.
CAACAGTGAACTATTTAGAATCTTATATTTAAACGAGCTTCATAATTGTGAAATTATAAATTAGTCAGTATTGTACCTTATCAGGTGTTGAAACAAGCTGCCAAATAGCTCCAGTGTGAGCTTTTTTAACCATTTCAAGCATTTCATTCGTTGCTAATTCAAACAGAAATATATTGCCTTCCTAAAAATTTTCACCTTTTAAATAATTAAGAATATATTAATAAAATTTCAAGTCGAAGAGGCTAATAACGATTTCAAGTTACTGAACGTGAACTAACTTTTGTCGCTAAAACAACATGCTTATCGCCTGTGACAAACAGTGACGCGGTGATATCGATCATTTGCTCATCCACTAGTGTGTGCGAAATCTACGAAATAACAGAAGGATTAAACTGCATTTAGTTTTATCAAATTTACGCAATATTTCGAAATTTTAAAATTTAAATTGTTTAAAAAACTTCCTATCTAAGGATTTTGAAAACCAAAAAAATAAAATTTTCCACCTTAAGGCTATGCAAGTTCCATACGACAGCAGATTCTGTGCTTCCTGATACAAAGCCGAATCCACTTTCTGCAACTGCAAGACATCGAACATCCGTGCGATGACCTAACTAAAAAAATTAAACTAGAATCCTGAAAATCATTCAGCCATGATTTGTTACAATCGTTATAGGTACTGCTAACCCGATTCAAGTCAGCCAAATCAGCAAATTGTACTTCATTTGAGTTGAAATCGACAAAGACCGCTTCAGACAGCACTGTATTCATTGCGTAAAGCACATATAACTGAATTAAAAAGAAATTAAATTAACTAATTCCATATAATATCTGCCCCAACACTACAGAAAAGTGAGCAACTGTTTGAAATATGCAAGTGATTAAGACAGCAAAGTGAATGTGAAACAAAAAGACAGTTCAAGAAGGAAACATAAGATATCCATGTACAGTCATAATATTGCCCATATCGGACTTAAAGTCAAAAGGAGATATTACTAATCGTTTGATATTTCATTTCTTTAATACAGGTATTGTTTAAAATTTTTTAACCAAAATTGAGGTATGAATTCAAAACTTTCACTTTTATGAACTTACTTATGTAGACTCAAACGCTTGCTTATGCAACTGCACTTTTCAATAATAAAAGCATAACAAACTTGATATTGGCGTATTTCACCTCCACATCGTTTCACAGCTGAACTAAAATCAACCCATTTCACTTTCCCACTTGGTTTGTATTCGCCTATCCGTGAGATTAAAATGCTGACATCTTTTGCAATATCTGTTTCCGAAATCGCTTCCGCGCCACCACTACAACTTCCAATTAATAACCTGTTACCTTTATTCATGCAAATTTCTGACGGCATCACTAACTGAATATATCAAGAGGAAAATTCCAAAATGTTCAGCAGAAGTACCTTCCAGCTAACTTTTTCCGAGCTTTCCGAAGCTTCTTCATTAGGCGTTTTTGTGATTCATCATCATTATAGATCCGGAAAATGTCAATGCAATGTAACGAGCCCTAAACAATTCCCTTCTTCAGTTTGTTCATAAAAAATCAAAATAATTTTTGAAATGCTGCTGCCACGAAATCAGAAACTGGTACAGCTAAAGACAAGAATTTTTACTTCAACGCATTTGTCTGGATAGCAAAAAAAATTTCGAAAAACATAATCTTCACAAATCATATCTTTTTTCCTTTGAAGTTAATCTAATTTGAAAAAGAATAGTCAACAAAATTCAGTATCATTTCAGCAGAAAAAATCAACTGCACATGCTTACCACACATGCAATAAGTTTTTCATCCCGGCTAACAGCAAGCTGAAGAGTGCGTCCTCGAGAGCGTCTCAAAATTTGTCCCTTTTTCACACAACGTACAATGGTCTGAAAAATAAAATCATTCATAAAAGTTGACAGAAATAAATATTTTTCATAACTTCGAAAGTCTCCAAAATTTTTCAAAAAAAAAAACAAAGCACTTCCCATTATTACTTTCTCTTTGAAAATTTTCCCTTTAAATTTTTAAAATACTCACATTCGCTTGCGTATCCTCACTAAATCCAACAGAGTTTTCACCAGTTTTCAATTTCTTTGTCGAGTTATCATCTTGATCATCTAGCTCCTCTTTTTCGAACCAGTGAAGATCAAAGACTCGTAATTCCAATTCTGCGGATCCAACCAGTAAGAAACTGTCGTTTTTGAGCAATGAAAACGTATAAACCTTTAAGCAAAAGGTGAAAAAAGCAGAAATTAACAAAACTAAAGCAACAATGTGATACATTATCCTATAATGTTTATAATCAGCTCATTTTTAGCTTTCCATTCAAACTTAATAAATATTTTTAGAAACATAGAACAAAATGGAATAAATAAAAGAAAACAAAATCTAATTATTAAAAGCGATACCTCAGAATGGCAATCTGTTATGGTGAAGAAACAACTTTTCGAATCTAAACTCCAGAACTTCACATAGGTATCTTTCGAGCTAAAAATAAGAATGTCCAAAAAATTGCAACGCGCTGCTTAAAGTTCCCAACATTTACTTTCGAATATTTCAAAAAATAACGTTATTACAATATTCTATAAGAAAGCGGTGTGAAATAAAAGAACAAAAAATACCTGCTAATAAGAAATCGTCCATTTAATGTAAACTGTAAATGTGTCACAGAATTTTTATGTCCGTTTAAACGGAATAAACCAGATTCATTTACAATATCCCAAATTACCACTGCTGAATCCTGTAATTATAAGACACTCATGCACTGAAACAAATAAACATAAAGGATCTAAAAATTTTTCAAAAGCCTTTCCCAAAAATAGGAAATTAGAGATGTTTCAAAAGTGTTGGAGTCACAATAGAATGAATAGAAATTTGAACTTGAAGAATTTATATTGGGATTAAAATGTTCAAAACCATGCTTCGTATTATTGGAAAAATTTAAAGTTCAACAAATCAGTGTATCAAACGATCAATGTGCTATAATTATATGTGTGTATTCGCACAAAATCTTCAAAAACTCAAAAATTCAAAAGATACCTTTCCACCTGTTGCCAAAGTCAGACCGTCCTTACTAAATGCAATACAGTTAACACCTGTTCTATGTCCAACAAATGTGACATACATCGACCGATCTAAATTTTGGAAAGAAGTTCAGATTTATTTGAAATAATTTTCCTAAAGATTTTTCAATTTCTGTCAAACACTAAAATGTAATTTTTCATTAAAAATAAGCAATTTTTCTGCTTATACAAAATAGTCGCTTCCGGATAGCTGCAATATTCGATTTTCATATGACTGTATAGGAAGCGAAGCATAAATAGACGTTAATGGAAAGGATATCAATCTTATTCAAAAGACTAATTAGCTATATAAATCTTATCATGCTGACAACTCAATGGTACCACATCAAAATAAGTGATTTCAAACCGCTGCTTTTTCGATCGTACAAGCGCACTGTTCCATCCACATATCCAATGGCAAAGAACCGTCGATTCTCACTGAATTTAACAGTTGAAATGCACTTATCCGACCCTTTAATCTCATCAACCTAAAATAGAAACTCCTGAATCACTTTTTTGCAAGCTTCGAATCTAACCCACAAGATCAAAAAGGTCTGCAGCACCAAAGTTTGAAATTCACACTCAAGCAATTCAAAGATCTTTTTCCTCAACTTCAGATAATCGATAATTGCCTCTTGCAAAAGAAAATTGGCCAGCTAGTACGGCAACTCATGAATCTTTCTGATTTTCTTCAATTTTAAAAATTGTCCAGAATGTCTCTTTCAATTTAAATTTAAGCTTCAGTCAAAAAATCTCTATCTCGAAATGTATAAGCTAATATATAAGCTCTAAGCTTTAACGGAATTTCACAAATTTTAATTAAATTTTCAAAATCAGTTTTGACAAAAAAGGCAAAAAGCAGAAACTTACTTTTTCACCTATTTTCATATTATAAAAGTGGACATTTTCGCATGCCGATACAGCGCAGATATTATCGGTGATGGCTGCAACAGTCCCACTACTGGATGCTACTACATTACAGGTGCCGTCGTGTGTATATCGCAGATACTGCTTGGTAAGTCCCATTCCTGTAAATTATTTAAGTATTTGGCTGATGTTCGGAATCATGCATTAAGGAGATTCTATTTTTAACATCGGCCATCCAACCAGTGTATCAATTAAACAGCTGATATGTGAATCTAATTTTACTAATCCAATTCTAATTTCGTTCCAAAATTATTTTCCTGAAATGTGTTGAAAATAGCAATTTTAGAAAAAGGTACTTCTATTGTAACAATCCTATAATTATACAAATGGTATCAATTATGTACAGTTGAATATAACTCAATTGAATTTCGTAAAAGCCGGATATAGTTTAAAATTTCCAAGAAAGCAGAATACAGTACTCCACTTCCCGGAAAAGCACAACGTAACACCGCCACTTTCAGAAGACCGAATTGGACACGTAACCGTCAAATCGATCTGCAACAATGAGAAAACACAGTTTACATTTAAATTGGATTGTTTGAAAATTGAAATCCCACAATGGAAAACGATTTACTTTTTCGAGTTGTAGCCCATATTAACGAAAAATGAATTTGTTCCGAAATTCCATTTTAAATTTAATGTAAATTAAAGTGATTTAAAAATAATTTTATCCTTTATTGCTTTTTTTAGTCGAACAATTTAGCAAAACGAACTACAAAAATTTATGTAAAAAGTACTTTACTGACAATAAGTAATTCACCCTTACTTTAATTTTTTCAATCGCACTTTTCGTACTTCGAAAAAAAATTATTCAGCCGAAATTCTAACAAAAATCTATCAAAAAATTATTGTATTGCTTATTCACCAGATAGTTACAATGATTTTATGATAATATTACTTGAAAAATTATCTTAAGGTTATCTTTTTTTAAGAATATATAGCAATTATTTTTTTCGTTTTATTTGCTTTTTTGTTTGTTTTAATTTGAAAAATTAGGTTTTGAAGTAATAGTGTATGAATTTGATTTAAACTTGACTTCTTCAAAAGATCAGAAAATTATATATTAATTGAAAACTTTATTGAAAAAATTATTAATCTTTGCTATGAAAAATATAAGTCGACAGTTGGTAAATTTTTCTGCTTTATTTCAGAAATCTTTCATTTGGGATACATCCAGAAATCACTGTTATATGCTACAATGATACTATCATTGATTCTAATAGTGATAAATATTATGCTGAATGAATCCTAGATATATGATTGGAATCCTTTCATAAAAATAATAATTCATTATTCAGTCACTTGATATTGTCCTTCTCTGACTTCAAGTATTTGAATTCAACGAAGTAAAATTAGCCTTAATTCTTTAAGAAGTAGTGAAGTGAAATATGTCATTATAAAAATTTTTTTGTGAAAATGTCAGTAATAATTTAATGAAATATTTTAGACGAGTAGAATTTAGGAAGAATGGCTGTTGTCAGATGAATTGAATATTATGAATAGACTTTTTTGTAACAAGTGAATTTAAAAGCGTACTGCATAATATGAGATCTGTTTATGGCAAAGTTAGTTATTGATATTCAACATTTCGGTAGAGATACATTGCACTTAAATCATTTCATGTTACCGCTCATGTACGTGTTTTTATTTTGCACGATATAATAAAATTTGTGATATTTGAGAAGAAAAATGAATTCCACTTGTTTTTTGAAGAAATGAATTTATGTTTTGTAAAAAAATAATTTCCTGGTTATTCCCTTACATTTTAAAATTAAATGATCTCAAGAAAAAAAAAATATTTCAAACAAAAAGTTATGAGAAGTATTTTAACAAAAAATATATTTATATCTAAATATTAACAATGCAAATGATTGGATGATATTTATTTAAAACATAAGTATGTAAATATTTAATTTTATTTTATTGTTTTATATGCACACTTCACAAATCGGTGGAATGAATACTATAAATCAACAAATTAGCATTTCTCAGCAGGTCTCTCTCCCAAATGTATAAATATGAATTCTGCTAATCGAAACAACTTGAAAATTTTAAATAGCAAATTTTTGTTATTTTGACGATAAAAATTTGATAAAGCAATTTGTTCTCTGATTCCAAGAGATGAAGATTACCTTAACTTTTATTTTTGATGCATTAATGAGAAAAAACTGCAAAAAGTATGTCCAAAGTTTTAGAAGAATCATGAAAGATTCAAAATAATTGATCGGATTTTTAAAAAATTCATGAAAATGAGTTAAAAACTGATTGCTAACTTTTTGCTTTTGTTAAGTTTAAGTTAGCCTAGTGACAAATAATTGGCGAAATTACTTCAATGGTAGTTTTACCGCATGTAAAAAGTTCAGATGCTAGACAAAAGATCATTAAATTATTCAACTTTATGTACCTGCTTATTAAAATTATTAACAATTTGAAAAATTTATTAGTAATTTCTTAGTGATGTTTTGCAAATTAACCGCTTCATTTCATAGTTTTTTAACTGTTTTTTTTAACTATTACTATATAACTTCATAGTTTTTTTAATGCCAATATATAATTAAGCCGATTATCAGTATATAACTTCAATTATCAATACATAAATGATATTATTTTTGTTAATTAGCTTATCAACTAATTACTCATTAATATTTTGATTCATTTCAAAGTCTTTGATTGAAATTCCAATTTTTTTTTAACATTAGCTTATAATTTATTCTAGCCGAGCAAGAATGTACTGTATACTTGCCATTCAAACTGGTCAACTATTCAAGAGTTGCAATTTTCGGTGATAATCGATAATCATCGTATCCCTGGACAATTTATTGCATCGTTGCCATTTGCGGTTAAATTTCCAACTGAAAATATAGATTTTATCGTGCATCCTGACCTTGATAAGGTGATGCATGATCTGTGAACAGTTTCAAGAGAAGACCAACCAAAAATTTTATGCCCGCTAGTGAAGAAAGCTCATGTAGCTTTTGAATGAATAAATAATAACATTTTATAAAATAGGAAAAGTCTTTTTGCTTATTTAATTTAAATTTCTTCTTGTCTTTACTGATTTTACACTCGATTAATTTAAAGTTTAACTTGCAGATGGGCAATCCAATAGTGCTATTGTATGGCCGTGCGCAATACGAACTTTCGGAATGGAAATATACGACACAGCTTCGGATTAAAACTGGAACTGGTTGGTTTTTTCCTGCAGTATTTCCGTCTTTTTAATATGTAACTGAACGTTTTTTTTTTAATTTCAAATCATTTATCCAACTTCATTAATATTTGAAGTTCATTATAAAATCTTAACTTCCCCAAATTTAAAACACATATGAAAAAAAATTTAAATCACATAAACTACAAATGGATATATACAGCATTTAATAAGTCATTTCTCTTTCACTCAGTATCTATTGCAAGTAATACTGTGATGCACTCCAGAAAGCACTTCCTATCTAAAATCACGTATCATGCATACAATTAATAATTGCACTGTTAAATGAATAACTCATTATTGTTGAAAATCTGTTTTTTGAGATCAATTCAAATCCTTCTGAAATACCTTTACGTCTTACATTTTTAGCTGAAAAGCGGCAAGGAGTGCGTACAGTGGACAAATTGTTAGTTGAATTTGGTAATCGAATACCGCCTTTGTTATTAAATGTGACGGATACAAAAGTCAAACGAATTAAATTCGAAATGCGATTAATAAACAAGGTTGAATCCTACCAATTAATTGATCTATTATTTAAACTGCAATATATTTTTGGAAGTTAATAATTTTTAGGTTTTTTTTCCTTGTAAAATTTAAATTTGAAAAGTACAAATTTCAAATTGTTCCTTTCAAAATTATGGAAAAATTGAAACATTTCAGTCATATGAACAATTGCCGACATTCCAAAGTGGAGGCGATGTAATATTATTATTTGAACAAAATAAAAAGTTATACGTTGACAAAGCGTTGTTAGCTGTACATTCTCGTTATATGGGTAAGTAAGATAATTAATGTGCGATTAAAACTAAATATTATGTATTACGAGAATCAAATGAATTAAAGTCAAAATGGATTCGAATTTAATTCGCTTGAAATAAACGTTAAATCCTTGTTAGATATAACGAAAATCAGAAATTTATCAGAATAAAATAAATAAGCATAAATGATTGAAAAAATTAGAAATTGGTAATATGACAAATTTTTACTTTAATTGTTAATTTAAAGCGATCATCAATTTCATGATGTTAGATGTTAATTTAATGTCTTTTTAACAGTAGCAGCGGTTGCTCTGAATTTTGTGAAAATTTGTGCTATTTATTAAAAATAAAAATTTTATATTAATCGCTTTTCTTCGCCAAAAAGAAATTGGACTTGAATTAGTTTTTTATAGCGTCAATGCTTCACGATGCTGCACCCAATGCTATGATTGATATGTGCTTCTTCGGTCGTGATGATTTTTTGGAGCTGCTTTATCAAATATATAATACTAAGCGACCAATTTCTGCCAATCTTTTTGCACTTTCACGAGCAGCAATAAGTTATAGGGCAAATGTGATCTTGGCTAGAATCACAAAATTTATATCTAATCTTGATGTTAGCTTATTAATCTAATATCTCCCATTTTATATTGTGCGACGTAGTTGGCCAAGACGATTTGTATTGCTTAATCGAATAAATTAATTAAGTGGAACAGATTGCTAAATTAATTTTATAAACTATTTTTCTACTACATCCGTTTGCAGATATCGATATCAATGAGAAAGGAATAGGCATATTAACTGAAATATCCAGATTTCCGGATAGCTCACTATAGCGTGTTTCCTGATAGCTTATTACATTTCCAGTCAAGCATCAGCTTTCCATTCAGCCATAAAATGACAAATCTATATTCTTCTTTTCAATTAAGTGATTAATATTCGAATTCAATAACGCCAACTTTTTTCTGTTCTATTTAAGATGGATTTAATATCCAAATTTCAATTAGCTATTCAATTGGAATTGGACCACACACTTATCGAATTAGTTTACGACGCCGAACAACGAGGTCAATGAATAATTAATATTTCTAAATGCCGAATTTTTATACATCAAATCAATATACATTATCTTTTGCTAATATAGCTAATTAAAATAAATTAAAATTTAAGTGCCAAAGCATAAAAATTGTGCAGTATACAATTGAAATCAAATAGTTATTGTAAAATATGTAATTGATACTAAATAATTTATAGGTATATGGAGAGATCTGATCGAACAAGGATTTGAACCAAAATCTCTTGGTACCGAAATTTACCATCGCATTATTTGTCCGGCAATAATTAAAGTACATCTAACAGCATTTCAATGTTTAAATTTCAGTTTTCATTTAAAGTATCATTGATTCAGTGGAGAGAAAATTTTATAAAAAATAACAAATTATAGGCTCGGCAATATCGCTTAGGCATCAGTCCTTACTCGTCACATTTACAGTTTAATTTTTATATACCACAAGATCCGTATACTGTACCGTTATTAGTGCTGGGTCAAACATTATATGTTAATAAGGGCATATTATCATTATACAACATTAATATTTTGGAAAATTTACAAGGTTCGCTGTTGTTTGTTTTGCATTTATTTCGGAGCATTTAAAAAAATTATTATTTGTAAACTCAATGACTTTGTAACAAAGTATAAAATTTTTGTTTTTCCAAGTAAATAAAAATTTATTTCACTCGCAGAGGTTAATTTAAATTTCATTCAAATGCTTGAATAAATTTCCCAAGTTCAACATTTTTATAGGCGGATATTTTCTACGAATAACGTCAAAATTAGCTGCATTCTGCGCGAATGCGGGTATTACCGTTATAGATCTGGTCCTGAAAATGCTACAACATATGTATCCAAGCCAAGTGGTCGTGCCAGGGCCTTATATTCGACCAATGATGTTATTGGCAGAGGAACATGGAATGAAACGATTACTGAATAGTTTATGCGAAGTTACACTTATTTCATTTCTTCCAACACACAATAACTTCCAAAAAATTTTATTCTTGTTAGCTAACAAATTATTTCATTAAAAGAAAATCATAATGCTTTCATGACATTTTAGCAGATATATTTTAAGTTCAACTGAATTTTTTTTGAATGGACTAAACAATTATTTCAAAATATTGAAAATGAGTTCATTTATGTGAAATTTTTTTTTTTAATTTAATTTTTTTAAGATGCTGGTGCTGGAGCCAACATTATCGCCAACAAGAATGCTTGAAAATTTCGAACTTGCAAGCAGATATCATCATTTAAATTTATTAAATGCAAATCTATTACGCATAGAAGGAAGGTAAGAATCAAATTCTTTGCACTTAATTTTCAATCGAAAAAATATAATTTTTATAGTTTTAAAAGAAAAGTTGACGAAATGGTCACATTAGAAGGATTTGATGAATTACCGGATAAAATTCAACAACAAATTCTGGAGCGGCAATATTCTGGATGGGCATTGAATGATCAACGCTTAGCAAAGTAAGTTCACAAACTTAAAACTCATTTTCCCTTTCTTTTTTCAGTCAAATTAAAAACTGAAATTTATTCAAAAGAGAGTACATTCTGATATCAAATTAGTATCGCCACTTTAATATGTAATGTTAAAAAAAGTTATTTCAAAAGTTTTAATACTACATTATTGTTTATAGTGTGCCAACTACAGATATGGAGAGGATAATATCATTAATTAGTGGTGGATTGAAGCCGAATCCATACGAAGACGATCCCAATTTGATGACATTTCAAGGTATGAAATCAGTGGAAGCATTTGGTTCCGTGGAAGAAATAAATATTATAGATACTTAAAATTTCCGATTGTTATTTGTTTCAACGATAGCAATAAAATAAGAAACGATTTTCTCTTGTAATCAGTAAACATTGTTTTTTTGCTGTTATTGCTGAAAAATCATCTTGCTGAGGTCAGAGGATAACTGTTTATAGTTAGCTCATGCATTAAATCAAAAAACTAATTTAAGAACAACGTTAGTTTGCACATGTATTCTATGCAAATATGTTGCTTTTTTACATCGCTTAATTTATATTTCATTTCAACATATAATTTTATATATATATAAGAAGTGAAAATACATTTTAACACTTTTAAATAGCAGAATAATAGTTAAATTGATTGTTGTGAAGTTTCTCTCATTTCATTTTTTCGCATCTGAAAGAGAAGCATTTTGATAAATGCAGCACAAATCATCAGAATCCTTCCGGCACTCAACAATATATATTAATATGTGACGTATACCTACTGAATATTATTATGTTTTTTGTAAAATTCGCCTTGTTTTATTATCTTCTTTTCAAATTTCGAATCCATAATTAGCAAAATTTTTGCGCTGTCACTTTTTCTCTTCCTTTTCTTCATCCCGCATTTCTTCGTTTTTATTGTGATTATTTTAAAAACTTTCATGTTTCTCTATTAAATCTATTGAGAAAAATTTTGCGTTATTTATTATGATTTTTGTCAAAATTGTTATGAAATAATTTTACACTCTAAATTTGCAATTCTTATTCAAAAATTTTTTAAATTTATTTGCTTTGACTTTTCTGTGTTTTTTCAATACTAAAAAAGAAAAACTTTTCTTGAACTTCATTTTTTCTCACAAATAGTAATTTGTTCTTCTTTTTAAAAAAATCACAAGTAATGAAAGAAATCTAATACTAAAGTGAATTTGTACTATACGGGACTCTTCAATCTGAAAATCTGACTTACGTCTTCTGATTTATTTTCTTTTGGGGAATCTCGAGTATTATTTCGACGATTCAGACATATCTTCTGCGTTATCAGTCATTTTCAGATCTTTTTTAACATTCACACTTGCTCCCTCCAATGATACAATCGCTTCTTTATTCGCAGCAACAACCATTTTCTTCTTTTGACAAACTTCTGGTGAAAGTGACTTTGAAGAGACAGATGGTGTTGCTGATAGAGGTGACGAAACCAAAGCTTCGGTTTCTGACTTCTTGATGGGTTCTGCTGATAGCAACGTTGGTGAGATTGACAATTCAACCTGTGGCTCTGTGAGAGATTTAGGTAATATCAATAATTGAGTAGAAATTTTCACTTCTTCCGTTGTGACAGGTTCTTTTAACTCTGATATTATGGATAATTGCTGCATTTTTGGTGGTGTGACAGATTTCTTTGATGGCGCTGATATTGCAGATGGTTGATACATTTTTGATTTTGTTGTGGATTCTTTAGATTGGAATGATATTACAGGTATTTGCTGCGCTTCTGATAGTGTGACAGATTCCTTTGATGGCGGCGATACTGCAGAAGATGGTTGCTGCGCTTCTGGTATTGTGGTGGGTTCTTTTGTTGGCGGTGATATTTCTGATGGTTGTTGCGCTTCTGGTATTGTGATGGATTCTTTTGTTGGCAGTGATATTTCAGATGGTTGTTGCGCTTC
>UPTC01000132.1:0-20419 GCA_900537255.1 Acanthocheilonema viteae | reverse complement strand
TTGTGGTGGGTTCTTTTGTTGGCGGTGATATTTCAGATAGTTGTTGCGCTTCCGGTATTGTGGAGGGTTCTTTCGATGGCGGTGATACTGCAGAAGATGGTTGCTGTGCTTTTGGTATTGTGATAAGTTCTCTTGATGAAGGTGATATTGCAGGTGATTGCGGCTCTTTTGATTCCGATATTACGGATGATGGCTGCGTTTTTGGTATTTTAATAGGTTCTTTTATTGACTTTTTAATTTTTGGCGTTGTGGTTGTTTCTTTAGATGACGTAGATAGTAAAGTGGGTAATACAACTGTTTGCATTGAAACACTTTTACTTGGTACTAATTTCTTGCTTAGATCTGAATCGGATTCTACCTCTGATTTCTTCAATTGAGTCTTTAATTCGGTTTTTGATAATATTAATTGTTTCATGGACTTTTGCTCTTCAGATTTTTCTTCTCTTAATTTTACCTTTTTCCAACGATCCTTTATAGTTTCTTCCATTAGAGGATGTGGGGAAGACTCCGTTGTGGGTAAAATTTTAGAGCCTGAATTAACTACAACTTCTTGTTCTTTCATTTCTTTTTTTCTAAGCTCTGTGGTATAGAGTAAAGTGTCATCGCATTCTGCTCGATCAATTTCTTTTGGTTTCTAAAAAAGTGTGATTCAGTGATATTAGAACTTAAAATGTCGCTTATACAAGGCACCAACTATCTGGAATCTGATATTCGAAATTTCACAGCTGGAATCCCGAAACTTGCAATGCAATTTTGTCGATCACTTGGATTCCTGATATTAATATCGAAAATTTTCTAGAGCTTAACTATTAATCATTCTGCGCTTAATAGCCGTGTATTATATTTCCTGGAGCTTTTTTCAAATATCACATTTTCACCTCTTACCTGTAACCATGTAAATCATATGATGTCACCTCAATGATTTCGACATTTTTTCCTTTTTCCACTTCTTCATCAGTCTTTTTTTCTTCCTGACTTTCTGGAGTCTCATTCAAAATTTTCCATTGTTCCATTTCCATTTTTGATAATTTTCGGTGAAGCCTAACTGAAAACCGAAAGCTGTCCTTTTAAATTATTCTATTCGTTATGTATTTCTTTAAACATGCGAGAAATTCTAAATTGCTGGATGTTTGTTTCAAGAAAAAAGGAAGGAGTGATCGATGTTTTTGTTACATGTGCTAATTCGATAGCTTATTACCAGGGCAGAGGTCTTTTTTCTGCTCCTAATATTTGAAACTCTCTTAGATTATTACCAATAAAGCTTCTTTTGTTGTCTTACTTCTGTCCTCCGCTTCTTTTTGAAATTTCTTTTTTGGTTGCAATTTTAAAACTAAAAGGAAACTTTGTGTGTAGAAATTGGAGATAAACTCAAGCTACGAAATTCAACTGTAGTATTAGCTAATTATATTGCCTGTATTTTCAGTATCTCTTAATTTTTTTGTTTTTTTGAAATTTCAGTAAATCGTTCACAATATGTTTTAGGATACTACAGTTTGCAACTTTTGTTGGATCCCTTGTCTCACGTACTACATCTTATATGATCCTCATATATTATTATAACTTGATGCACTCTCATCGTTAATCATTTAACTATAAAGCACAGATAAAATTTTCCAATTTCAGAAGACCTTCTGATTGCTCGGTTTGTTTTCTTATTATTTTAGATCCTTTTTGCTTCTTCTCTTTCACTTTTTCTGTTTTCCGCTTTTTCTTTGCTTTTTTTAATTTCTGTGCCTCTTCATCTTCGGCAGCTAATTCATTATCTTCTTCCTCAGTTTTCTGGAAGCTATCAATTGATACATTGCCAGTAAAAAATTATCGTATACATTGATGGATTTATATTATACAGTAATAATTAATAATTCCATTATTTTAACAAAAAAGCGTAGTAAGTTAGACTAACAATACCTATAATATGAATAAATGTTATTAAATTTTAAGCTTAAAAAAAGAATAGTGTACAACATATTGCTTTATGATAAAATGATTTCTTCACGAGGAATATTATTTTTTATAAGACGAACTAGCAGACATATCTGCAGCTAAGTTGATTAATTAATGAAGTTAACTGATAATAATGATACAGAGTTGAATGAATTTAAAAAGACATTACTGTATCTTGGAATTAGCTATTGTGCTAAACTACATCACAGCTTCTGTCATATGTTATTTTTATGATCGTATCTTGTTTGTTATAAAATCCTTTTAATGTGTTTTTTTGAAATTAATAATTAACGTATGAACTGACATCCGGCTTCATCATTATGGATAGCTTTGAAGTGACATCCGGTTTCAACATGACGGGTAAGTACACGGAAGGAGTAGAAGCTGACACAGTAGGAGAGCATGACGTGGTTGAAGTGCTCGGTGTAGTTGCTGCACTCGTTCCTTCTGATGTCGTTGCTATTGTTGTTTTGGTCTCAGTTTTGGTTGGTTCCAAACCTTGCTTCCACTTTAATTTAGTGCGTATTCTACTATGCGCCGGTTTTCGTTTTACCTCGATTTCTTCAAATTCGGTCTTATCACTTTCGTTGTCCTGCTTCGTTTGTTTTCTTTAAGGAAGCGAATTAAGTACACTAATTAAATAACCATCTTAATTTATCTACATTTATTCACACTATAGTTTAACAAGTAACAATTTTTAAGAGTGAAGTTAGATAGGATTATTATGAAATTTTTGCAAATTGTTTAAGGTTTATCAAAAAAAGTTAATTATATTTCCACTTTTTTTGCGTGAGAGATTCTTCTCAACTAAAAAAAACAGCAGAAACAATATGGTGATGAATGCAACATTTTGGACTAATTCAAAATAAAAATTTCAGTTAATCCTTTCTTAATTACTTCCAGAAAAAAGATGGATGCAATAAATGTAATTCTACCCCGCACTCACCTTTGGCGTGTTCTTCGCCCACTTCCTCGTTTAATTTGATCTCTAAAAAGAAAAAACGAATTTATAAGTAGAACATTTGATTTTCAATCTTTTTGATGTTGGTATAAAAATTTTTCTCCACCGACCTTTCCCTACCTCTGCAAAAAACATCAGTGTATAAATATACAGATGAATGCTTTATCATTGCATGAATTATTTCATGAACAGCAAGGTTGCTAACAATTTGCAACTTGTACTGTAGTGAAAAAAAGAAATCCAAAATATCGGATTGATCCTTCTTTATTTTGATTGCTTTTTTTGATTGCTGAGTAGCAGCGTATTCTTATTGCGGTCTATTTCCTTTTTTATAATTAGTTTGATTTCGTAAAGAATTGAAAGGATGAAATTACAAATTGTGATCAGTGAAATTTACTAAACATAATCACTGTATGGTTTGAGCCATTATATAGTTTAAGTTGACTATTTGGATTTATGTGCAGTCAAATATATCCTTTATATGGTTAAAATAATAATAGGACTTGTCCGAGACACTGGGAAAAGGTAGAAGATAGGAAATATAAGTTGAAGGATGGACTATATCGTATTTAATATGGTAAAGTACAGCTTTTGGAGAAACTTTTCAAGTCAACTAAATAAATCATTCGAAAAGATGGAACTATTAATTTATTATGAGCAGCTGTAAATTAAATTGAACTTTGCATAGCATTTTATGTCATCTTAGTTCACTATCATGACAATTAGTATGTTAGCATTTTAGGATGTGATTTGCGCTAAAAAGCAAAATTTGGGTACCTGGATCGACTTTTTCTAGATGCTTTGTGTCTGTCCTCTGAAACAATTGATATTCTATAACAGGAAAATAACAGCTGTGAATTCAAAAATAATTTATATCATTTTATTGTATGAATGGATTCATTTTATGACGGATTCATTTTAGGAGTGCGAAATTATCTGATTACTATTAGACCGATACTTCCGAATCATGGATTTCAGATAATTTTTTACAATCTGTTTTCATATTTTCTCTCTAGTTTTGTATTTTTAACAATGATGCCCTGATGTTGAAACAAGTAGTGGACGACTTCAAACTAAAGAAAACTAGAAATAGACTCGAAGGATTCAAATATTCTGAACAAAACCTATCACATGTCCAACTGATATTAGTTAATATACTCACACTTTATCCATATATTTTCCATTTTTAAAGCTAACGCGAATCTTTTTAAATTATTTCCCGATTTTTCGAATGTCTCTTTTCTTATTTCCAATTTATCTATTTTAAGGCTTCATAAACCTATTTCATCGTTATCACCAAAAAAAACACCATGGACAGAAGAGTCGAAATTAATGGGTTTAAATTTGTTGGGTTCCAGACCTCTTGAATTCAGAAAATTACATATTTTTCCGATTTCCAAATACTTACTGCGATAGTGCTGCATTAGAACAACTGGAAATTCAGTTTTAAACACTAAATCATTCTGAATTAGCAACCACTTATTATACATCTAAAAATTGGAAATAAAGATCTCCGCCGATGGTGAATCATATCACCAATCCACCCAATCGTAATGCCAAATGTTACAATCAATTACACTCCTGATTCTAATTTATTCCACTTCAGGTTTGCTACAAACCAAACGTTTATGAGACGTTGACCAACCGAATTTATTTTTTGTCTGTCCCACTCTTGGATGTATTGGCGCAGAATTTGCTCTTCAATTTCAGGTTTAGAATCTTGAGCATTAATTTGATCAGTATCTCATTTCAAATGTTCCTTCAGTGACCCATAACCTTAGAATTAACTTTAATTGTAGTTCAATTAAGCTAACCTGCTCTAATACATTTATTGATCCGCTGATATACTCACGAACCGGTAATCCTACTTCAGCGATGCAGGCAAAGATATTTTGCAAGTAGTACTCAACTTATATGACTTCACTTACCTTTTATGTGATTTTAATATAAGGAATGTGTTTTTAAGACGCCATATGTGGTCTTGTTACAAATTCCAGCTAGTTTTATGTTGGTTCTATCTTGTCTGCCTTGATGCCTTATTGTAAATCTTTTCAGTAACTTCATTCTTATGTTACTTAGGCGTTATTGATTTCAGCTAGATCCTCCTCATTTTACCTTGTTTACTTCACTTTTCATTCATTTCTATCACTTAGTTTGTGCATTTAAGTATGTTCTTGATTAGTTCATAGTGAGAACATATTTTTATTAAAATCATAAGTTACTATTCATTTAATAATATTACTTTCTGCATATTCTTTTTGGCTTATTTTTCTTTCAACATTTGATTAATTAATTATTTTAATAATAACAACAGGTGCTATACAAAATCAGCTGTCGCAAAGGATGGGTTTACAGCAAGATCAGCCGTTGTTCGATTTACCGGAAGTATACGATAACCGTAGTGGTTGGGGTCCCATTGGGACGTTGGATAAATTTCAGAACTTACCCTATCAACAGTTCAATAAAGCTGACAAAATTGGTAAAGTAGCTGATTGGATCGGTGTCACTCAATATAACGATCGATTTAGGCGTGAGAATTTTTTTAATCATTTTAACTGGAATGGACTGAGACATATCAGTCATTTCGTTTGTTGATCAGATTTATATCCATAAATTGAAGGAAATATTGACAGTTAGAAATAGACTACCTGAAGTTCAAGAACAGTGTTATATCATATCCCATTGTTAATCATGTGATTTCAGTAATTGAGAAGTATACGTTACCAATTGAGGTACATAATACTTTGAATAAAGTATCGATTTTGTTTTATTTAGTTCCTGGCTTGAGCTACCGTTAATGCCAAGATAAAAGTGTTTGATTGATCGGATTTCAAGCAATGAAAAATCCTGCATCTTTATTGACATTATTTGCAGGAGATGGTCGCTACGGTAATCCATACATATCTGGTGCTATTGGTTCGCAGTATGATTACGTT
The DNA here is from genome assembly GCA_900537255.1 of Acanthocheilonema viteae. NCBI lineage: Eukaryota > Metazoa > Nematoda > Chromadorea > Rhabditida > Onchocercidae > Acanthocheilonema > Acanthocheilonema viteae. Next base: position 14,578 of record UPTC01000132.1, on the reverse strand, counting down.
CACGATGAGGAAGATGCGACATTTCAGCTCGTTGACACAAGTAAACCACAACGATCGAATATGCAAAAAAGTGGTCGTATGCGACAACAACAACAATTCTATGTAGACTAACTTTTTTCTCTGATTTGAATATTTACTTATTTGAGCTAATTTCTCTGGTAATCATTTAATCTAAAATTTTATTAATTGTTTTGGTAATGACTCATTAAGCTAAGAGATTTTGATATTTAACCGCTTTCTTGATTTTTCATTGTTTCAATTAGTTGTTAATATCATGACACTTGACTTTTATGAGCACTGTATCAAATAAAATAACTACGATGCAAGACTGTGCAGAATAAGTAATTAAATTATAGTGCCACAGTAATGAGCGAGGTATCTAATGAAAAAGTTTTTGAAAATGAGTACTTTTCAAAAAAAATGCATGTTTTATTCACTACTATGCGGTCTGCGTGTCTCTTAATTTTTTTTATGTTTCTTGCGTTGTTTACAGCGAAGATTGGTGCAAAAAGAGAATGAGCGGAGAAATCAAGCAAATTATGGACAAAATCAAAAGATTAAACGTAGTATCGCAAAGTGAGTTGGAATGAAATTATACTGTTTTTTGTCATCGAAAATTTAAAAAATTCATGATTTTTTTATTTTTTACGACACTTAGTTTTTTAAGAGAACAGCAGAAAGCATTCAAACAGTGGCAACGACGTGGAGGTGGCACGCGTGGTCGTGGCCGTGGTGGTCAAGGTTATGGTCGATGGGATCAACGTAACCAAAAACAGTTAGCTGCTAGTATTGCTGTACGTCCCGAGTGGCAAGTTTTAGAAGAAATGGATTTTCCACGCCTTGCAAAACTTAATCTGCCGAACATTGAATCAGGCCGTGATATGTATGCATTTTAGTCACTTTATCGTTGTAATAACGCACTATCAGGTATTATAGGTGAGATTTAACGGAGTTTATGTGATTGAAAGTACCAATTGTGATGAATTATCAATTCAAGATTTTACAGTTGTACTAAGATGTTTTTCAGAAATGGTCATCGTTATGGTCAACTTTATTATTACGATAAAGCGTTCGATCGTGTTACCGTACGGACGGAAAAACCGTTGCAACGTTGTGGCGGTACATTTTATAATTTAACGACAACCGAAGATCCTATAATCCAGAAGGTTGAGTGCATAACTTCTTTACTTTGAGTTCTTATATTTTTTATTCGAAGTCAAGATCAATTTCAGTTTCATTTTGTCGTGTCAGTAACGGATAGTCGGTCATATAGTTTTATTAATCAAAAAACTGCTTTCAGTTGGCTCAAGAAAATGCGGGGAATGTCTTTGCAACAGATATGATATTGGCAACACTGATGGCAGCTACGCGATCAGTCTATAGTTGGGATGTTATCGCTTATCGTGTTGGTGATAAGTTATTTTTTGATAAACGCGATACTGGTGGTTTTTCAAATCCAGTTGGTACGTTCGTTTGCTCGTTAATTCTACGTAATAATATACTTTCTTGGCATAAGCTATTTAAATGGTATATTTCCCTAAAGATAATCGATTATGTTCACTGACTGCCCCTGAAATGCCCCGCAATATATTTCTTCTATTAAATTGATCTAAATCTGTTTCTGCTGGATTAACAACATTCTCGTTTACTCCATTAGCCATGTGACTGAAAGATACCTTAAGAGTTCCATGTTTTCGAATTTTAGATGCTTTAACAGTGAGCGAAACTTCACCAGATGCTCCAAATAGTGACGATACCACAAGTATTAATCATCCACGTAATCTTGCTACAGAGGCGCTCTACATAAATCAAAATTTCCGTCGTATGGTACTTAAAAGAGTGAGTTTATATATCTTGAAGACATTCGTTTGGACAGTTGTTGCTAGTAACACTGAAATTATTTGTACTTTGCGAATAAATTTAAGAACGAAGAACCGTTCAAATATGACAATCCACGTCTTCCGTTCGATGAAGGTGATACAGATGCGGATTCATGTGTTGCATACAAGTTAGTTTTATGCGATTTTCGAGTGTTGATGTGTCAGTTTTTTTCTTGCTAGCAATATAGACAAACCGGGATTTGTTTCATTAGACTTATTGGTATTGTTTGATGTTTCAGAATAACCAATCATTGATATTTTAACATTACTGTTGACGTGTTTTGATTGAAATTAAAAAAATACCAATTGCCTTTGAGATCATTTATTGGTTTTGCATTTTTTAATCAGTTTTAATATATTAATTTTTCGATTTACTTTATTTAAACTTATAATATTCACTGATTGTGCTAAATGTTTATTAAGTAAACAGAATTATCAATTTGTATTTATATAAAACCTCTTTATCAGATCCGAATTCCTTTCGTAGAGCTTTGTCTCGGTGTAGCAGAAAACGTGAATTAGAGCCAGGAAATCTAGGTATAACGGGATATTATCATAATCAAAACTTCGATATTTGTAATGAATTATAGGTATCGTTCATGGTGTTTGGGACGTCAAACAGATGGTACTGAAGTTCGTCTTATTTGCCGTACAGAGCACGACGGTGTTACTTTAGGACCGAACGGCGAAACACAAATGTTGACCATAAAGGCATTCAATGAATGGGATTCGAGGGTTAAATTAAAGATATAAACTAAAAATATAAAAATATTCAAATCAAAAAGAAACGTAAATTTAAATAATGGTTGTAAAATAAAATTTTCGATGATAATTGAACACTTTTATTTACTCATAATAGTTAATCTGTCAAAAAAAATTAGATTGGGTTGACAATTAATTTTCCAGATGGCCAGTGGTGTCGATTGGAGAAGTAAACTGGACACGCAGAAAGGTGCAGTGCTTGCTACGGAACTACAAAATAACAGCTGTAAACTAGCGAAATGGACACTGCAAGCACTTTTGGCTGGTTCAGATCAAATTAAATTTGGGTAGGTTTGTGTTTTTCAGATAACTAGAAACAGTGGCTATTAAAAATTGAACTGCAAATTGAAAGAAGTTTGACGGACATGAGAAAGGCTTGATTTAACGTAATCATGAAATGACATAAGCATGAAATTACGTTATTGGTACAGCGACATTTACTGTTGTAATGGAAGTTCTTACATTTTGGTCCTAATGGTGGTAACTTTTTCATCATTTTTTGAGTAGCATTTTCGGTTGTCTTTTTACTTCTTTCTCATTTCTGTTATTGTTGGAAATTTCCATTTAATTCTAAAAATTATCCCGAGATTTTTAGATACGTTTCACGGCTGAGTATACGCAATAGTGCTAGCCACGTCATTCTCGGCACTCAACAATACAAGCCAACTGAATTTGCGACAAATATTACATTGAATTTGGATAATGCGTGGGGCATCTTGCGCTGTATCATTGATCACTGCATGAAGCAACCACCAGGAAAATATCTTTTGCTAAAAGATCCAAATAAGGTTCGGATTTTGTTTTCAACTACCGAAGACTGAAACAGGAAGCATAATCAGAGGAATCTGTAGGCAATATTCTAACGGATGATAATAAAAATAAATCCTGATAGCTAAATGAATTTATCTCTCAATCAAATAATTAGTATTTCGTTACTTTCTAGATTGGTTGGAGATAAAACATAACAGAATTAGGTTTTTGCTCGGTATGTTTATGTTCTTCTGATGTGCTATGCTCACACTTCGTCGGTTCATTGGCATTTTTATATGGATCATGTGTGCATCATTAGATTGATTTTTCAGTACTCCTAATTTAAAAAAAAGACTGAAAAGTTATTTTTTCAGCTACATGAATAAACTGACTCGACTAGGTTTTTTTAATTTTCAGCAAGCAGTACGACTTTACTCATTGCCTGAGGGAACGTTCGAATCCACTACCGAAGAAGAAAGCAGTAATTCGGGTGATGAGAATTCAGATGGTGATGTTTAGAGAAATGCAATCTATGAAATATGAGAAAGTTGTGAAATAACTATTAGCTTAGATTATAATTGCTTTTCCTTGCATTCATACTATTTTGGATGCATTTCGTGTCCTTATTCATATTTTAATATAGCCATGATTTACTACCTCAGTATGAGATTGTTCTTCGAAATATACAAACTTTCAAATTTTGAAGTTTGTTTTTCCATTTTTGGGGTTATTTATAGTTACTTTTTTGTACTATATTATAATTGTGAGTTAAGACTTCTTTAATTAAGACTAAAAATTTTCTGGATTCATTGAAAATCTCTTTTATGAATAGGGAAATTAAATTTTCTCCCTTCATTTTCTAATTTTCTAATTTGTTATTGTTATATTGTATGCTCTATTACTGTAATTTGTTAAAGGTGGTGAATTACTTTAATGAAATGGAGAAACTAGACGACGGTAATATTTCCAATGTATAGTGATTCAAGAAACTAAATTGGGAAGATTGGAAGTAATATCCTTACTGTACTGGGGTCGGTTCAACACAGAATACGAGACAAACAATTAGGGGGATTTTAGGATGCAATGGAACAGATAGCGCAATGATCGGGAAAGTGGAGAAATTAAAATATAAAGTCAGAGAGTGAAAGAGCTTTTATATTTTTGTAACTTCTCTGATAAAATCAGAGAGTCCCAGTATAGCTAGTGACTTGAAACGAAGTAGATCACCAGCAACACTAGGAACCCAATTTCACATGAGGAAAAGGTTCTTGTGATGAACATATCACCGACGAAGGGTTTTGATGCTGTTTAAAGATGTTTATGACGTTTTATGATTTTCTGATTTTCTATAAAAAAAAAATTTTCAAACTGTTCAGTCCACTCTGCTCGGTTAGACAATTGCGCTAATAAATTGGCACAATTGTCCTCTCCACTTTGCAATTCATTAGTCAGTACTTTAGTACCCATGGTGAAACATACCTGCGAATAATTTTAACCGTGTTTGTTTTTCATATCAAAACAGGAGAGGAAGAAAGCATAGTGAGAACTTATTAGAACTTTTTCTTGCTATTTGAGATGAGCATGAGTGAGAATTATTTGATTCAATGGTCCGATAGAAGATCAATCTAAAATTTTCTAAACTAAAAATGCCATTCAGATTATCTGATTTATGAATTTCCCTATCGTTTTAAGGCATAATTATCCTATATTTCAACTTATAGGCAATATTGGTTAAGAAGAGCTTTGGCATTACTTCATGTATGTTACGTTATTAGTTTTTTGCATCATTGATACTTTATTTCCAGACGTTTCCTATTTAAAACTTGATTATTGATGGGAATAATTTGATTCAAGTTCCAGATTTTGGTTATTTTTGGAAATTTTAAGCGAAAGTACTGTCATGCAAGCAGTGCTAGCGCTGTGTCACTTCTGTGAAACTCACGGTCCTCGAGTTTTAATGACAACACAGTCGATACCCGAAAATCTTCGACAAGATTACTGCTTACCAACTACGAGTAAGGGATCATCAACATTTGTTTCTGCCGGTTGGTTTTTTATTTTTCAATATCACTTAATATGTAAAAATGGACTAAAAAATATGAATACGACATAGATTAAATATTAACCCTTTAGATGTGTTTGTAGTGCGATCAGACCTTATCAGAAGTATATCGCTTGAAGAATGCAAACTAATGTGACATTTAATTTTATCTAATTTAATTTCTATTCTTTTTTCAGAGAACTTTCGCACTCATTTAACTGAGGAGTCACGCTGTGTCGCATGTACATCATTCATTGATGGTACCGGTCTAATTACAGTTGATGTTGAAGCCGGAATAAGTTATATTACTACACAGGTACAAAATTTCTCGAATGAACATAAGTATTTGTTTCTTCTTTGCTGTTTTTTATCGTTCTTGAAGGTAATTACCAGAACCAAGAGGGATATCAAATGCAATAAATTTTCTCTCAGTAGCTCGCAGGCTGTTTAAAAGAATATTACTGTGTTAATCAGTTAGTAAAAGGCTCAGAAAATTTAGATTTAATTTCTCTACCAAATTAAGAGTTTAGGAAGAACTCTTTAATTGTTGTTTTATTCTTTTGCTTGCTTTTTTGCGAATACTTTTTAATCACATTTCAGGTTGCGTTAAATGATCGAGTATATCAGTTGGTGAAATACTCATGTCTTCATTCATTAAGTTGTGAAGTAATAACTACCCCGAAGGATAATGCGCCTAAACTAAGTCCAGTGAAACCGCATGCTACATCAATACCGCAGGACACAAAAAAATGGGAAAGTTCATGGGAGGAAGTAAATACGGAGGCAAAGGATGGTGTGATTTTATTTGGAGATGATGAACATGGCTATACATTGTCATACACATTCAGGTTCATTATACTGATTTTTTTGATATCTGTATTATTTTTGAACTTTGATTTTAAAATTAGTTGATGTTTTATTTCAATAAATTTGAATTTTATTTTATATGCATACTTTCTTACTTTAAGAAATTATTCCTTATCACGTACGCTGGAACTTAGGTTTGGTATAACATCATTTTTAGTCATGATAACGCATAATAATACTAAAGAAGTCTATATTTCCGAAATGAAAAGAGGTAAATTATGGCGCTCAAATTTTTTACTCAGTAAAATTTTAAATGTAACCTATCTTTGTCATATTTTTCTCATATAAAGGGGATTTATTTAACTTTTCGTTTGTAATTTCAGATTACGTGATTACAAAGCACGTGGCTTTTTACGTTTTCTCTCATTCATCCTTGTATCTATAGATAAATTATTCATCACTAGCAATTATCACTTTTTTGTTTCAACAATATCATCTATCATTCAGTTTTTGCAGGTTAATATTATGTTAAATTTTTAAGTTACAAACTTACTTTCAACTTATTTTCTTTATGTCATTGTTTCAGAAAGTGAAAAATTATAAAAGAGTATAGGTCAGGTCATTTGAGGAATTCCATGCACAATAGGATGCAGTGTTGAAACGTACTATTTTTGAAAAATTCATTGTGCTAAATTACAGTAATAGTTCTTATAGGCTATTCCTTTTTTGATCTTTTTTTCAAAATTTTTGTTCTGAAAGTTTTTAGATGGAGTCGAACATTGTTTTTGACCGTGAGCAAAGTAATTCATCTGGTGAAATGCTAAAACAGGCTGCAGCATCACGTGCCTCATTACTGCCGGCTCATTTTTTGCGTGCTCATATTACTAAGCTTGAATTAGATACATCACGAAGTTTGGCTATAATCACTGGTCGTGCAGATATTTTTACACAGTTGCACATGTAAAGCTTTTTTAATTCTATTTCTCTCCCTTTTTCGATGTAATATTAATGGATCTGAAACAGCTGTACCAGTAAAATTGCGGCTCTTGAGGCTCCTCACAAAATCAACATCTCGACTCTTAAATCATTTCTTTGCTCTACAAACTGTCCACTGGTGGTTGTAATGTTTTTGGTTTTACAATCATGGCATATCCATATAATGTCGTTTTGGAATGTCAGATCTCTTCCATCTGTAAATGATGTTCCATTATCCTTTTAAACCTTCTGTTCGACAATCTTCGTTATGTAATTTTTAGGTTTATGGTTTGTATCTTGCGTACACAAACACGTCTTTGTAAAGAATATCTATTGGACGGAGTGCCAACACAAGATATGCTTGTAATAAAAGAACGTGAGCTAAAAATTGATAATGAAGCAAACGCTAGTGATGTAAGTTGTTCAAGACGTTTGGATTGCTTCGAGACATTACGACAAATTGCACGCGTGCTCGAAAATTTACCGAAGGTTAATGGTCAAAGTGTCCTGGAAATTGTTTTGACACAATTGGTTACTGGCGGTCAGGTTAATTTACATTTTACTTTATAGAAAGGATGGAAAACTACTGAATTTATTTGTTGGATCTTAATTTCCTTTTGGTAAGTGTAATATGGATAGGATATTTTTAGCATTCTCAAGTGGCTTTATTTATGTGAAATTTCTTTTCCAGATTGTCCTGAAATGTCATAATGAAACTGTAGCTAAACGTTTTCTGTTCGCACTTTCCACTCTGTTGCCATTGGGTTGTGTTCGTATGTTATATGCTGAAGAATATCGACACGTTTTTGTGTAAGTTTTGAATATATCAGTTTAATTCGCCTCGTTATTATTTATTTCCTGTTACAATTTATTCAGTTGTGGAAGTAACGGATTATTTATAGAATGCAAGAAAATATATTATTAAAGGTTTTTTAGCAAAAAATTTAAGAGATTATAATACTGTAGGAAAAATCCAGGCTGAAGGACCTGTAAGAAAAAAGACTGTAGTGGAAGAAAGATGTATAACTGTTCTGAGTAATAGATTTTTAAGATTTCAAAATCACGCCATTTACAGATCCAATTTATTTGGGTGTCCTCAAAAGACCGAATTATCACCTGATGCAATTGATATTGTGGTTTTGTTGGTGGATATATCATATAGGAAAATCCATTCGAGTCAACCAGCAGTAGAAGAACGAGAAGCCTGTTCGCTTTCTTCAGGAAGCTGTATTTCACCCCCGTTGAGCTCGTCGTCTAAGGATGATAATGTAAGAGGACCGTCTTGCTCATTCATTATTGCATATATTCTGGCCATAGTACAATAGAATGCAATCATCCATTTGCTAAAAAAAACTAATGATGTAGACATTAAATGACCATAAACCATTTTATTGCATTTAATATATCTGTTATTATAACTACTTTGGGAAACTTAACCATTATGAGTTGATATATTATCCTGTTCTCTTCGTTTGTGTTACTTCTCAGCAATCATATTTTCTATATCTCAGTAGTATCCATTCTTTTTCTGCTGAATTTGATAAAGAAAGCATTCCATAGATTGTTTTAAAAGTTAGCTGTGCTCCTAATTGTGCTAAATGTATTGGAGGTCGATGAAACTTTGACGAAACATTTGGTCGAGATTTTGTCTCCCAGGAAGTTGCTTGATTTCGAAGATTATGCACTCACATTGATTGCATACCCGGAATGTACATCACCAAAATATGGTACACCTACCATTGTTAATCGCTATAAACAGCTCATACTAGGTAGGCGCAGAAATTCTTAGTTTGTACCATTAATTGCTACATTCGGTAAAATATAACTTTTCATTCAGTAGTTGGATCTTATAAGATTGTGATGTTTTTGGTAATTTTGAAAATAAAAATGGATATGAATAACTTAGATTGGCCATATATCTAAAATCAGTCTGTCAGTAATCTCAAGATGAGATTAACATCCTGTCTTCAAAGCCTTGACCTTCAACTGGTTCCTAATAAGGCCTTTATAATTTATTTGTAATAACTTTTTTCCCGCAAATTTTGTCATTTTATTGGAAATTTTACAATTGTAGATGATGATCTTACATGTCGTGTTCTGGCATCTGTCATCGGAAATACAAGGGAACAGTGGCTAAACAAAGCAAAGTTAGTTTATCAACTGGGACGACAGAATGAAAAAATTGATTTGAAAAAAGTCCTCCAAATTATGAGGTGTGACGACCAGGTTTGTAAGTTGAAATTTTGAAATAGATGACTGAATTTAGGAATTGACGTTTTTGAGAAACAGATTTTTGACATGACGTACGAAGTTCTGCAGATTATTAAAAGTTTTTCAAAGCAGGTTATGTGATTTAAAAAAATGAAAAAATAAGTCAAGTAAAAATTTTATTGTCTGAAGCATTTCTCTTGAAATCAACTGCATTTTAAAAAGAGTTCAAAATAGTTTTAAGCATTTTAACTAAGTTTAAATAAGCTGCATTTTAAATAGGTTTAAAGTAAATAAGAGTTTAAATAAAATAGTTCCTTAAATCATTCCATCTTCGTTGGTGGTATATATCGTAGATGTGTTTTTAATGTGTTTTTCAGGACGGAATAGTCTTACTATTTTTTCAAGCTGGCTTATCGGATACATACAAACAACAAGTCATGGATGTTATCAAAAAAGGAGCAGCTTGAAATTGGATAGTCGCTGAACGTTATTATTTGTTTGTTATCGTATGTTTACGAGCTACTTAATTTATTGTATGATATTTTGTCTCTATGTGATCTACCGTTGTTAATTTTCGAGAAACTAAAATATAGTGAGTTTTATGTGATCATCAGTTACTGTAAAATGAAATTTATCTGATTTTGAAACACGTCTTTCATTTTGATTCCAGGGCATCTTTATAAAATGTATTTTTATGAATATTACCGCTATTGCTGTTACTAAGTATTAATTGGGCAAGAATGGGAAAGTTTTGCAGCAGCAGACTGGCATATTATAAGCGATGCAGCTGAATTTCAAAAAAGAATTAGAATTTATATTAAAGTTCAATCTGTACTGATTGGCTTGAAATTTCATTGTGGATAGTCCAGAAATATGTCTCATAGCTTCTGATATATTCCTTCATCTACCCAAGTTTAGACAAGATAGCCAGCCAGAATGAATTGTTTTGATTTTTAGGCATATGCATGTTTTGGCTGATTCCATGCAATTTTATGACTCCTTCATTTTTGAACATGTTAGTTGTTCTCTGCATAAACTGTCCTTCGCTTGTCAATTTCTTGTTCTGGAGCTTTGATAGCTTTGTGATATCAAAATACTGTTTATCATCTTTTTTGTGTGTTATTACGGGTTCTGATAAACAGATATGGTTTTGATTTCTGTATTATGCTACTTTTTTGCTTTTTTTTGAATTATTTCTTCATTATTGTGCTCCTGTTTATTTTATGTCATATTGTATTGAGAGTTTCGATTTAAAAGGTTTCTGTACTTGTATCGAAAAAATCAGATTTCAAGGCTCAGAAATTAAATTTAATGTATACAAGTTTTACAAAACGGCCTAAATATATGAGTTCATTGACCTCGTCCAATTGCACATGTTTACTCAATGTTTCGTCTCCACGCTCGACCTGCGCCAATTTTCAGTTCACGACAATTTCGCTACCTATCATACTCTCCCACTGCTAGCTTCTGCTTGTATTTTTGTTGTAGCGAGAATGGAATCATAAAAGAAACCCTGAACCGTTAAGGTTAATATTGCTTAGCTAAATCATTCCTTTGGATTAAATGACAGTTGTTTCAGTTCAGAAAGGAATGTCACAAATGGCCATTATTTTTTTAAAAAAATATTATTTTGGTAAAGACATTGTCATAGTGAAATACTTCGATTTCATCTCTTCCTTTATCGAAATGTTTGCCGCCAGAGTTCAAGTGCCAGATTTCAAAAAATTGAATTTTTCGCAATATATTCATTTCTAATCTTTTGAATTTAACCGGAATATTGGTAGAGCAAAATTAGCTATAATTGTTATATTTTTAGTAAGATAAATTTAGGCAAACGACACATTTGTTCTCACTCTGCATTTAAGCAACTCTAATTTTTTATTTTTTTGTCGATGGAATAAGCAAAAAAAGCACACTAAAGAATTATGACATTCTATTAACATATTATCAAAATGTCGGCATGATAGTAATCTATTTACAAACAGATCAGTAGAAGTGGAAATGTTTGCAGTTAAAAAAAACTTTTAAAATTTATTTTCAATAAGTATACTTATTAACAGTGTTGTTATTTTTAAAACGTACTCGTAAATACTTTGCAGTTGACTGCTAACAGCAGAAACTTTCGTGGCAATCATCGATGTACTTCATATTGTCACCGTAATTCGTGAAACAGCATCTATTTTTTCTTAATTAATAAATTCCCAATATTACATCATGTTTGAAATTTTCAAAACTTGAAGACGAAAATTAGGAGAAATTTTTAGTAAAGGATCATATTAAAAGTATAACATATTGGATATTGCGCGTTATCAATGCTGTCTCTTTAGCGGACTTAATCGTCTACAATAAAGTGTTGTAAAACTTTCTAGTTTTATCACTTATACAACTGATTAATGCAACGGAAGCGAATTTCCCGGGAAATAAACTTTCGAAAAGAAAAAAACGATTTGTCAAAATTTTTGCAAAAAGAAAACTAGAAAATGAGTTTGGATATATTTGAAGAACTATCAATATGCTGTCGGCATCAGGAGAATTTTTCCATTCAAATATTTCTCTTTTCCAAAAGAAATCGATCAATAGTAAGCGGAATTTCGCAAAAATGACAATTCTTACGACGACATCGACAAAATTTGCTTACTATCAGAACGCTTTAATGGGCTGTCCTTCACAGCCTTATCTCTTACTTTTTTGGATAACATTTATTACTTTACGTATATAGGCCAAATATGTGTATTTGAAAAAGCGATTGAATAAGCGATACGAATAGAAGAAATAAAAAATGCGTGAATCAGCAGATGCTACGTGAAGATATCTTAGACATCCTGTTAGATGAGGGCAGTCCGGAAATTGCAGATATTCTTGAACGCTGCAGGGGATATACTGAGTGGTATGTGAGGATGTTCTGAAGATCCCAGAAAGGAAATCTTGCCCTCAACAAATTCATTTCTCCTAATCTAAGCCTAAAGTTCGAAAAGGTACTGTTTTTTCAAAATTCTATAGTCAACTCGCTCGCATGGGTAGACATAAAATTTTAAAATGGTTGTATGGAAACGCACGTACTCATTTTGGTTACTGCGTTCTGTCGTGAATTACGCGATGTCCTGGGGGATCCTTTTAGATTTTTTTTGGTGATAGCGTGGGAGGAAGGAAGAATGCGTAATACGTCTCTTTGCCGTGTTATTTCACTGATAGCAAGAATCTATCTGAGATGTGGGACACTTTTTGGGAATTCTCTCAACTTATTCTCGAATGTTCGAAATTGTCGGATGTTTAAACTTCCTTTCCCAAATTCTTTCCTTCTCTATTATTCTTCGAAAATGCCCTGATTCTAAGTTTTTTGAAAATTTTTCATAAATTGATTAACAAATTTCAAAGTACCCATCCTCAAATTTAAAAGTAATTAATTGAATGTTCAAAATGCGAGATAGTTTTGCAGTATCTCTCTTGAAAAGCGCTAGGCGAACAAAAAAATTAGAAAATTTTGGAAACAATTGTTCCAAAAGTTCGAAACTTCAATTCTGTTTATTTATTTCGATATTTTGGTTATAAATCGGAGAACTCTGCAGTAACACATTTTTGTTATAAATGTCCTAAAACATTGAAGTAGTGACACTCTTGAATATATGTATTGTAATCATAAAATTTTTAATACCACTTCTAAGGTATCGAAGTTTTTTGAAGGAGAATTTGTCCACTTTATTTATTGGTAGCACTTCATGAATTTCTTTCCCTTATTTTCAGACCATCACATGCAACGGATATTAAACTCTCAAATTGATAACAAGCAAGTACCAATACTACCTCAGATTTGCGATTTACGCCGTACCAATAACGATCTAGCAGAAATGCAGTCGAAGAGTGCAGTTGGCAATTTTATGGTGAGAAATATTTGTCTATTGGTGATTGCATTCGAATTTGCAAAGTGGTTGAAAATTGTATTGTAGTACTATTTCCATGATGACAATGATAATAATGACAAAACTAGGAATTCTTTGTATAAGGAATAAGGGATATTTTTTCAAATTATAACTTTGGCTTGATAGCACTCAGTAAGAAAAATTCATAAGGTTGACAAAAAGAAACAATAATTGACTATATAGGAAATTACACTCAGATCAAGTTATTGTTTATGCTGAAAACACCTCCCTGAAATTGGTTATATGAACAATGTTCCGAAACTGAAATTTAATATGTATTGAGCAACTCAATCTTTTTCGTAAGAGTTTCACTTATCATGCAGATAATAATATATAGTTCCCAAGTAAATTCAAATATCAAATGAATCAATTAAATCAAATGATAAAATTTCTGAGAAAATCAATCAAAAAGCTAGTCAAAAAAATGATCAAATGTGGATAGGACTGGCATACGAACTTGAAGCCTAAAGTCAGTTGATATTTGATTTAAAATTTCTCGATGATCATTGCATGGTTGTTCTAATCCGAAGGATATTGGATTGCAAAATGGATGGAAAGCTGGAACCACAGAATTAATTAATCAAGAAAAGTATTGCCTAACGAACAGACTTTTATTGCCGGTTTTGGCATTAGTTTATTAAGTTTCAGTAATTTATCACTGTATTTTCCATTCCATATATTTTCCACTCGTTTTCTCCCTTGTTCTGTAAAAACTATTTCTGAAAATAAAAATAACGTTAACAGCGATTTTTGGTGATATTAAGGAGCACAAAATTATTTTTAAGATTAATTCGAACAAGAACTCGTTTCTCTATGACGGGTGTAAAGTTATTGACTCTGAGAACTTGAAGACTGTTCTCATCATATACCTTTTCGGAAGTTATATTACAATAGTTATATTACAAATCTTTAAGCAGCGATTTACGACATCCTTGACTCGACATTATTCAAACAAAATTTCTTGATTGCGAAATAAATTATGATGTATCCTGAATGCATCACAGTATGATTTTAAATTTATTAAATTGATACAGTGACTGTAAATATGACTAATCACTTCATCAATTTTGTCTTATTTTTAGTCCGAGAATACCGAGATGGATCGAATCACAAATTATTTTGCTGTTCGCAAGCGTCGAACTAGCGATGAAAGTAAATGTTCGTTAAACGAAAAAAAAACGAAAGCGTTCAGTGCATTGGATGTCATTAAGATTTCTTCCAATAGACTGATTCCA